>JAJJWW010019500.1:0-98258 GCA_023531295.1 Papaver armeniacum
CTGTAGGTAGAGGTGTAAATTGGGCTGTGCAAGACGAAGACATTGACCCGGCAGCGATGAAGACGCTAAAATTTGAGCACAGCATTGAGCTTGACCGCGTGACTTAGCCCAAGCCGCGGCCGCAGCCGCGTTAGTTAAATGGGGCGTCTTTGGTTTGACTAATTGGCACAGTAGCCACAGCACCGCGACGCGGCACGGATAAGCCGCGTGGCCCACCAAGACAACACGTTAGAGAGCACGTCATAACATGTACAAATACACCATATAACAAGGCATAATACATCACATTTTTTGTATATTTCACAAAAGAGTCACTATTCTAGCTTGTTTTTAACATGTTATGTTAGCTTATTTATAACAACACATATAATACCTTAATATTTGGAAAATATATTTCAATATCGTTGTTATAATGTCGTCACATATATTTAACTAGAACATTAATTTACATGACAATAATCCAATTTTATATTTGATGGACTATTTCTTTTTATTGAATAAACTTGTTAATTTTACTTGAAATAATTTCAAATGATATGTTGTCTAATTAAATTCTTGTGATAATGTCTGACTTAATGTATACATTAAGTGATTTCAAATTGTTTATAGCACGTGTGCCGCATCTGACCACTGACACGTTTATTCGTGTCTTTGTGCCCGTGTTTATCTTTGCCTAGCTTTTGACTAGTAAAGCATGTGCACGGCACAACACGTTTAAATCGTTGCGCGGCCGACCACGGCACACATGGCACGTGAAGCACGCGATTTCGTGTCTTGGTACATCTTAGGAGCACGTTTTACACCTCTAACTGTAGGTGGTGTCTTAACTTTTGCCTTTTCTGAGTTTATTTCATGTTCTTTTGTTTTATTGGTCGGCTTGTAGTGTAGTAGAAGAATTTATTAGTTAGGCTGGATATGTAAGTTGCAGAGTGAATAAAAGTCTGCAATTTAAGAGTGAATTAAAGTTTGCCTTTTTTTTGAATAGGACTGAATTAAAGTCTGCAATTTAAAGAGTACTTCACATTGACTTGCTCACGAGCTAAAGTCTTTCTTGTTCTTACATATACAAGTTCGGAGCAGCTGCACACATTAAATTGTTAGGTACAATTTTGAAAACATCTGCGCACCTAATTTTTTGTTTGCGGAAATACTAATGCTAGACGTCCCTCACAGCCACTACACCAAATCTAGGTTTTCCTAATAATTGGATTCCTAACTAATTTTAGTTTTGTAACTCCACCGATCCATTATAATTCTAATAACCCCTATAAAGGGTTGGCAAATACAGGAATAGTTACCATAATTAGGAATTAAATCATAGAAACTAAATAACTATTCAAAGTGTGAGATCAATAGTTATACATAAGAACGCGCAATTGGGGGATATCAAAATTAATTGGAGGATATAGGTATATGACAAAATAGGGATCCAAATAGCAAAGCTGGGTCACCCCTTATGTAATTATTTTTTTAATTCCTAATCTAGCCATCACTAATCAGGTTTAGTGGCTAATAATAATTAGTAAAAATCTTAAGTATTTGGAGGATAAATTAGTGTGTATTTTTATTAGAATTTGTGTGAGTGAGGTGAGAGTAGGAGAGAAAAAAATATTTGAGAGGGAATTTTTTTTTGTGAAAATGGAGGATGATTGTGAAAAGAGAATTGCTGCTAAGAGGTTGAAAATTTGTTTTTATTTTTCTTTGAATCCACCATTGTTGAAGCTGAAAAAGCTCGGTGCCGGCATGGTATTCAACCAAAAAACCATGACGGCATTCGTTGGAAATTTTCATAAATTGTTTGCCACTATCCGGGGGGGGTTCGGGGGGGCGTAACCCTAACAAAATTTTCTGGTTTTGATCTTCAAAACCTATTTTTTTTGTTCTAATCAGTCCACTTCCGGCATAGTTATCTAATTTTCGAACATGCCGGCACTGCTTCCGACATAGTATGTTGCTTAAATTTCTATGCCGGCACATGATGAAAGTATCCAGAAAATTGATTTTTTTTTCCACTTGACTACGAAGTCATGGATAAATTTATATCGAGCATCTTAGGAACTCGATAAGGCGTGATCTTCATCCTAAATAACCATGCCGGTACTGGGGAACCCAGTATCGGCATGGCCTTCATCCTAAATAACCATGCCGGTACTCAGTACCGGCGTGGTCTTCATCATAAATAACTATAGGCACTCGATGCAGGCATGGTCTTCATCACTACCGGCGTGGTCTTCATCCCCTACCGAATGTAAAAAAAAATAAATCAAAGTGAGGAGCCGGCGAGAGAAAGAGAATGGATTTTGAAGGAAGTGAGAAATGTTTCGAATTTAAAAGGGAGTAGGGTATTTTTATATTTGATTTAGCTTTTATTGTTTTAAAGGGTAGTTTCTTATTTTGCACCCCAAAACACCCCTTAAAGCGAAACTATTGGTTGGGGGAAGTAATTCATATCCCCCAATTAGTTTTGATATCCCCCAATTGTGGGTTCTTATTTACTAAAACATTTTATACTAAATCACTATTACAACTATTCATGCCCAATATTAGATGTACACCAAAATCAACCCCACCTTTATAACTCTTTCTCGTTTTCATTTATAACACACTTGTGCATAGCTAACACAATGAGTTATTTTAGAATTTAGAAAATGTAAAAATAAAATTTTAAGATTTTACAAGTCTTTTGATGACGAGTACAATGACGTCACTAAGTCACACCAAAAGTGTGAAGATCAGTGCGGCATTTAAAAGGATCAGTGCGAAGATAGATAGATAGGGCAATTCTATCGCCCTCCAGATCCCTAATATGTAAAAGGATCAGTGTGAAGATAGATAGATAGGGGCTTTATTAATTGTCCTCCAATATGTAACCCCTATAAAAGGGACAAGAAGACAATGTAGGAGAGAGATAGATCTATTTGGGAGCTTAGATAAGAAATTTAGGAGAGAAAAAGTTGTTTTGTTCTCCAAGTTAGGGTTTTCATACATCTCATTTGTATTTGTTCTAACTTCATATATCTCAAAGGTTAATTGCTGAAGAGGAGAGAAGGAGAAGCGACTTAATCAGAAGATGCAAGAAGGAGAAGCTTGATGATGTGTGAACAATAATTTAATCAGAAGATGCAAGAAGGAGAAGCGACTTCAGCACATCCTGGTGTTGATGGTGGTTTTTAGACAAGGGTAAAATCGTAAAACCCCATGACCTAGTGTTACCCGCAACACATTAACTAAGAGCATTTAACTCAGGTGTAAATAATTAATAGGGGTATTTTTTCAAAATACCAGATTAGGGTTTTCAACACGGAACCCTAATTCCAAACCAAGACGCATACTGCGCACCATGGCAACCATGCCAAACCAAGCCGCATACTGCGCACCATGACAACCATGCCAAACCAAGCCGCATACTGCGCACCATGGAAACCATGCCAAACCAAGCCGCATCTGCGCACCATGGCAACCATGCCAAACCAAGCCGCACTCGCGCACCATGGCAACCATGCCAAACCAAGCCGCACTCTGCGCACCATGGCAACCATGCCAAACCAAGCCGCACTCTGCGCACCATGGCAACCATGCCAAACCAAGCCGCATACTGTGCACCATGGCAACCATGCCAAACCAAGCCGCACTCTGCGCACCATGGCAACCATGCCAAACCAAGCCGCACTCTGCGCACCATGGCAACCATGCCAAACCAAGCCGCATATCGTGCACCATGGCAACCATGCCAAACCAAGCCGCACTCGCGCACCATGGCAACCATGCCAAACCAAGCCGCACCTTGCGCACCATGGCAACAACGCCATATTTCCGAGCCGCTATGCCTTTGGCCCACGCCCAACGTAGCGCCCTAGGTTTGCAAGACTTGCAACTAGGTCAACATGGCCGCACGTGCCATTGGCACATGCCAACACGTGTCGCAAGACATATTTCCAAGCCGCAATGCCTTTGGCCCACGCCCAACATAGCGCCCTAGGTTTGCAAGACTTGCAACTAGGTCAACATGGCCGCACGTGCCATTGGCACATGCCAACACGTGTCGCAAGCGATATTTCCAAGCCGCTATGCCTTTGGCCCACGCCCAACATAGCGCCCTAGGTTTGCAAGACTTGCAACTAGGTAAACATGGTCGCACTTGCCATCGGCACATGCCAACACCTGCCGCAAGCCATATTTCCGAGCCGCTATGCCTTTGGCCCACGCCAAACATAGCGCCCTAGGTTTGCAAGACTTACAACTAGGTCAACATGGCCGCACGTGCCATTGGCACATGCCAACGCGTGTCGCAAGCCATATTTCCAAGCCGCTATGCCTTGGGCCCACGCCAAACATAGCGCCCTAGGTTTGCAAGACTTGCAACTAGGTCAACATGGCCGCACGTGCCATTGGCACATGCCAACGCGTGTCGCAAGCCATATTTCCAAGCCGCTATGCCTTTGGCCCACGTCCAACATAGCGCCCTTGGTTTGCAAGACTTGCAACTAGGTCAACATGGCCGCACGTGCCATTGGCACATGCCAACGCGTGTCGCAAGCCATATTTCCAAGCCGCTATGCCTTGGGCCCACGCCAAACATAGCGCCCTAGGTTTGCAAGACTTGCAACTAGGTCAAAATGGCCGCACGTGCCATTGGCACATGCCAACACGTGCCGCAAGCCATATTTCCGGGCCGCTATGCCTTGGGCCCACGCCAAACATAGCGCCCTAGGTTTGCAAGACTTGCAACTAGGTCAACATGGCCGCACGTGCCATTGGCACATGCCAACGCGTGTCACAAGCCATATTTCCAAGCCGCTATGCCTTTGGCCCACGTCCAACATAGCGCCCTAGGTTTGCAAGACTTGCAACTAGGTCAACATGGCCGCACGTGCCATTGGCACATGCCAACGCGTGTCGCAAGCCATATTTCCAAGCCGCTATGCCTTGGGCCCACGCCAAACATAGCGCCCTAGGTTTGCAAGACTTGCAACTAGGTCAACATGGCCGCACGTGCCATTGGCACATGCCAACACGTGTCGCAAGCCATATTTCCGAGCCGCTATGCCTTGGGCCCACGCCAAACATAGCGCCCTAGGTTTGCAAGACTTGCAACTAGGTCAACATGGCTGCACGTGCCATTGGCACATGCCAACACGTGCCGCAAGCCATATTTCCGAGCCGCTATGCCTTGGGCCCACGCCAAACATAGCGCCCTAGGTTTGGAAGACTTGCAACTAGGTCAACATGCCCGCACGTGCCATTGGCACATGCCAACACGTGCCGCAAGCCATATTTCCGAGCCGTTATGCCTTGGGCCCACGCCAAACAAAGCGCCCTAGGTTTGCAAGACTTGCAACTAGGTCAACATGCCCGCACGTGCCATTGGCACATGCCAACACGTGCCGCAAGCCATATTTCTAAGCCGCTATGCCTTTGGCCCACGCCAAACATAGCGCCCTAGGTTTGCAAGACTTGCAACTAGGTCAACATGGCCGCATGCGCCATTGGCACACCAAAACACACATCTTTGGTAGCCTAACTTGCAAACCGTGCAACCTACCACCAAGGCATTCCGCACATGCCAAAACACACTTAGGTAGCCTAACTTGCAAACCGTGCAACCTACCACCAAGGCATTCCGCACATGTCATTGGCACATGCCAAACACACACGTTTGGTAACCTAACTTGCAAACCATGCAACCTACCACCAAGGCATTCCGCACATGCCATCGACATGCCACACGCGCCACTAGCAGCGCCACTTGCACTCAAGATGCAACCAACACTCGAGACATCGACACAAGGCGGGGATGCTTCTTTAGGGTTTTGGTTTGGCGGTCACAGCATGCAGCGTACACTACGCTCACATTAAGAAAGCGTGAAAAGGAATAAAGCGGTCAAATAAAAGAGGAAATAATGGTGAAAACGTTTTTCGCCCATTAAACCATGGTTACCACCTCCTCACATTATTTCACCCTTTACTCTCTTCCTTCATGAGGCAGGGTACGTTTCAATCTCGACTTGTATAAATAGGTCTTACCTATTTCCACCAGACAACAAGTCTCGGTCGGGAGAAAAATACTACACTCTCAGAAAGGCAACTTTGCAAGCTCTCCCAAAAGCTTCCACCTCTTGCAAGCTTCCCAAGCTTCTACTTTCCCGATACAAGTCGAGATACTACTCTCCTCAACACCTTTCTTTGCTTCCCTCCCCAAATCAACCCTTCTCCTCCACTTTGTGACCGAAGCAAGTCTGGAACGGCCATTTCTTGGTTTAGGCCGGACTTGTACAGATTGATCTCTCGAATCTATAAAGTGCTCACGTGCAGCACATTTGTTTAGGGTTTGAATCAGTTTCTCACTCACCTACCGAAATTACCGAAATCAGAGAAACGATTTTCACCCATAAAAAATTGGTGACCACAGCGGGAGGATTGATCTATCGGATACAATGTCAGACTGTCGATCTCGTTCTTCGACCCAGATGTCAAGATGTAGGGGAAGGCGACTCACTCCGACGCAACTACCGGACGACCGGTTACCAGTTGTAAAAACTACATGAGAAAACTGGGGACTCGCCGAAGATGCTACCAGCGATTGGGGACTTGCTGGCGATGCTAGCAGCAAAACCGCCTTTTTACATGGACAGGGGCATGTTCGCAATAACCTATGAAACATTACTACAGTGACATTTGAAGAATTATTTATGATGAGGTATTTCCACAAGTTTATGAAAGGCATACCTATGGCTACGGTTTACACCAAAGACAAGAAAACAATAAAACAAATTGAAAGAGAAACATTTGGAGTACATAGCTGGGATATGCTTGCCCACTTTATCACTATCGCGCTACCGCTAACACCATGACGTGATAACAAGGATACGAGGTAAAAAGGTTAGCCAACCCATTTCATAAGCATAACACTTTTTGAATTTGAATAAGGAAAGGATTTACTGTTTGAGCTACATATGGGAAGAGGCAACTGGGCCCGCAGGAACAAGTCCAAGCCATGCCAAGCCCGAGACCGTGCCAAGCCAATGGTCCACACCATACCGAAATCCAAGTCGAGCGCCCATTCCAAGACGATCCAAAGCGCCTACCGGACGCGTTTCCCAGATGCGCTACCGGATACGCTTGCCGACGCGCATGCCGGCGCTTGCCGGAAGCGCTTGTCGAGACGCGCTTACCTGTGCACACATGCCACACGCGCGTGCCAGCCCGCCATAGCACCATACTTTGTGCTAACAGTTTGCATCCTTCCAGCGCTAACATCTTGCGCCCTTCCAAGACCCATCCTTGCCCTTCGAAACAGCGCCATGGCTCCAAAGACTTCGTGATCAAAACCGTGTCATCTCCGCACGATACACTTACGATCACCGGAACCGAGCCACTTCCGCCACCCCAACGGTTCTTCAAGCATGAAAGCTCCAACCGTCACCAGAGACGCTACTCCACCATCAGGGCAAGATACTGGAAGATTCGGAAGAAGCCGACCTCCTTTTAGCACTGTTGATTCGATGAAAATACGAAAGATACTTCAGCAGGACACGCGTTATAGATGAAGAGGCTCGCGTTGCTCTTGAACGCCCAGTAGAAGGGGATAAGCAATCCAATTTCGCCACACGTGAAGATCAGGAAGGACTTCTCCAAAATCGAAAGCAATGAAAATCAACAACTCTCTTGAGTTCACGGAGACCCTTCTTCTGTCGGGACCCTCATAATTGGAACTTCGCCCACAAAGTCGTACAGTCTATGATGAAACATTTATGTGAGATTCTATATTTCTCCAAGGCATAGCATCAAGACATATTTGCATCTCTCAACCGCACTGCATCAGGAAACGAGGCATTTCCGGCTAGGAAGCCGTTCCAAAACCCCGACCTCTCCTAGAAAGCACGATCGACGGATGTAATCGGGGACTCTAACCTCTTTTCTCTTGAGGGATGTCGAGTTTGACGAACGTGACGCGGCCTCCGACTTCAAAATGGTAGCCGTCAAGGCTCGAGAGTTGCAAGATGTCGTTTCAACGTTCTCTCCGAAGTAGCTCCCGCATCAACATTCTCTCCAGAAGTAGCTACGCATAAACGTTCTCCAGCAGCGGCTTCGCTTCAACGTTCGCTTCAATGCCACTCCTTCCTGCAAAGGGTCGTGCCGCCACACTCCCCATATCAAGGAACATAGAATATCAGCCAACCTACTTTGTTACCACGACAATGTAGTTTCTACCGATTACATCTCCTACCAAGAATCAAGTTGCATTGCCCCTCATTCGTTGATACCGGCCCGAGCTTCACCGCAAAGAAGAATTACTACAAAGATGGAAACACGTAAAACCATACTTGAGAACGGAAGATATACACGAGATCCCTTCACTGTCAAAGCTACGAAGAACAGTCCACCAAAAATCCGTACCCACAACAAGGTCCTCTACTCTTCAAGGGTGCAGCGCAAGAACATCATCACCTCTCTGTCTAGAAGACGCCTTCAACACTTTGCGAGGCCGCGAAGGATCCCGAGCCTGCACTATCCAAAATATGTCATCATGTAATTTTCGAGCATCCCGGTGTCACATCCGTAAGAGTACGACAGTTTATATCAAATCCCGTGGAGGGGGATTCAAGGCGATATAATGAAAGTAGGTCATACATGGGGACTACCGGCGTGAGATGCTTTCACTCCCTCAACCAGGTTATTACCGATTTCAACATCATCACTATCGAGGTTTTACGAGCCGCGGGAATTTCTCAACATGAATCCGTACATGTGCACCGAAAACTCCAAAAGCACGCCGAAGGTTACGTTCACGTATTCAGCCATTCCATCATATCAAACGGAAGTATGACCAGGGACTTCTCGCCGCATCCCATTTCGTAAGATAGAGCCCTAAATCGGCGTCCTCCAAGTCTGCAGCAGTCAACAAGGACGGATTCGAAGGAAGAGGAACGACTAGGTCATCCTCGTCGATAACAGTGACGCATGCTCCAACAGGATATCTCTGCACAAGGAAATTCTCCCATTTACACAACAAGCATTAAAGTGTGTGTCAATCCTCACAAAGAAGAAGAAAACATACAGGGTATGATTTTCTTAACCCGAATAACATTTGTTGGGACGCTCATGCAAGAATCGGACCTCACGCCCTCATCCCAGGAGAACTCCGATTGGTTAGAAGATGACTCGAATCACGCGACATGACAAAGAGAGAAATCCAACAAGAAGAATCTTTTCTCAAACAAGGAATATGATGCGTTTGCATTGGGTATAAATACGGGATTCTAAAAAGGAAAGGAAGCAATGAGGGACATAACGCTTTCAGATTTTAGCATGAACAATGCCCTAATTGAAGCCGCACGTGAAGTAAAGCAAAATAAGGAAACTTTGCTATCCGAAGAAACGCCTACCCTCTTTATTTGCATAAATCACGCCTGCAAGCACGACTTCCAAGTTGCACCGGCCCCACCAATTGCGCCGACCTCCCAATGGTCGCACAAGTCACGCCTGCAAGCACGCAAGACTTCTACACTTTGCGCTGGTCCCACCAGCTAGCACACTCAGCTTTCCCAACTCAGGCCAACTTCCCAACGTCGCCCAAGCTGCACCGGCCCCACCAATTGCGCCAACTGCGGGCACGCACGGCTTCTACACTTTGCGCCCGGTCCCACCGACCCAGCCCACTCGGTTTCCCAACTCACACCAACTTCCTAACGTCGCCTAAGCTGCGCCCGGGCCCACCAATTGTGCCGACCTCCGATTTGTGCAAAACTACCAGAGGCAAGGATTCCAAATCCTATTTATAAAAGGTCGACGAGCCTCCTTCAATTTTCTTTACGGTTTCTTGTTAATAGTTTGTCACCATCTTATGCTTACCTCGCAACAAAGCCCCTGTTCCGAGCTAAGCGGGGACTTAATGTTGATGGTGGTTTTTAGACAAGGGGTAAAATCGTAAAACCCCATGACCTAGTGTTACCCGCAACACATTAACTAAGAGCATTTAACTCGGTGTAAATAATTAATAGGGGTATTTTTTCAAAATACCGGATTAGGGTTTTCAACACGGAACCCTAATTCCAAACCAAGCCGCATCTCGCGCACCATGGCAACCATGCCAAACCAAGCCGCATCTTTGCGCACCATGGCAACCATGCCAAACCAAGCCGCATCTTTGCGCACCATGGCAACCATGCCAAACCAAGCCGCATCCGCACCATGGCAACCATGCCAAACCAAGCCGCACTCTGCGCACCATGGCAACCATGCCAAACCAAGCCGCACTCGCGCACCATGGAAACCATGCCAAACCAAGCCGCATACTGCGCACCATGGCAACCATGCCAAACCAAGCCGCACTCTGCACACCATGGCAACCATGCCAAACCAAGCCGCACCTCGCGCACCATGGCAACCATGCCAAACCAAGCCGCATCTTTGCGCACCATGGCAACCATGCCAAACCAAGCCGCACTCTGCGCACCATGGCAACCATGCCAAACCAAGCCGCATATCTTTGCGCACCATGGCAACCATGCCAAACCAAGCCGCACTCTGCGCACCATGGCAACTATGCCAAACCAAGCCGCACCCTGCGCACCATGGCAACAACGCCATATTTCCGAGCCGTATGCCTTTGGCCCACGCCCAACGTAGCGCCCTAGGTTTGCAAGACTTGCAACTAGGTCAACATGGCCGCACGTGCCATTGGCACATGCCAACGTGTGTCGCAAGCCATATTTCCAAGCCGCTATGCCTTTGGCCCACGCCCAACATAGCGCCCTAGGTTTGCAAGACTTGCAACTAGGTCAACATGGCCGCACGTGCCATCGGCACATGCCAACACGTGCCGCAAGCCATATTTCCGAGCCGCTATGCCTTTGGCCCACGCCAAACATAGCGCCCTAGGGTTTGCAAGACTTGCAACTAGGTCAACATGGCCGCACGTTCCATTGGCACATGCCAACGCGTGTCGCAAGCCATATTTCCAAGCCGCTATGCCTTGGGCCCACGCCAAACATAGCGCCCTAGGTTTTGCAAGACTTGCAACTAGGTCAACATGGCCGCACGTGCCATTGGCACATGCCAACGCGTCGCAAGCCATATTTCCAAGCCGCTATGCCTTTGGCCCACGTCCCAACATAGCGCCCTAGGTTTGCAAGACTTGCAACTAGGTCAACATGGCCGCACGTTCCATTGGCACATGCCAACGCGTGTCGCAAGCCATATTTCCAAGCCGCTATGCCTTGGGCCCACGCCAAACATAGCGCCCTAGGTTTGCAAGACTTGCAACTAGGTCAACATGGCCGTACGTGCCATTGGCACATGCCAACACGTGCCGCAAGCCATATTTCCGAGCCGCTATGCCTTGGGCCCACGCCAAACATAGCACCCTAGGTTTGCAAGACTTGCAACTAGGTCAACATGGCTGCACGTGCCATTGGCACATGCCAACACGTGCCGCAAGCCATATTTCCGAGCCGCTATTCCTTGGGCCCACGCCAAACATAGCGCCCTAGGTTTGCAAGACTTGCAACTAGGTCAACATGCCCGCACGTGCCATTGGCACATGCCAACACATGCCGCAAGCCATATTTCCGAGCCGCTATGCCTTGGGCCCACGCCAAACATAGCGCCCTAGGTTTGCAAGACTTACAACTAGGTCAACATGCCCGCACGTGCCATTGGCACATGCCAACACGTGCCGCAAGCCATATTTCTAAGCCGCTATGCCTTTGGCCCATGCCAAACATAGCGCCCTAGGTTTGCAAGACTTGCAACTAGGTCAACATGGCCGCATGCGCCATTGGCACATGCCAAACACACACGTTGGTAGCCTAACTTGCAAACCGTGCAACCTACCACCAAGGCATTCCGCACATGCCATTGGCACATGCCAAACACACACGCTGGTAACCTAACTTGCAAACCATGCAACCTACCACCAAGGCATTCCGCACATGCCATCGGCACATGCCACACGCGCCACTAGCAGCGGCACTTGCACTCAAGATGCAACCAACACTCGAGACATCGACAAAAACTGGGGATGATTCTTTAGGGTTTTGGTTTGGCGGTCAAACATGCGGCGTACACTACGCTCACATTAAGAATGCGTGAAAAGGAATAAAGCGGTCAAATAAAGAGGAAATAATGGTGAAAAACGTTTTTCGCCCATTAAACCATGCGGTTACCACCTCCTCCCATTATTTCACCCTTTACTCTCTTCCTTCATGAGGCCGAGAGCACGTTTCAATCTCGACTTGTATAAATAGGTCTTACCTATTTCCACCGGACAACAAGTCTCGGTCGGGAGAAAAATACTACACTCTCGGAAAGGCAACTTTGCAAGCTCTCCCAAAAGCTTTCACCTCTTGCAAGCTTCCCAAGCTTCTACTTTCGATACAAGTCGAGATACTACTCTCCTCAACACCTTTCTTTGCTTCCCTCCCCAAATCAACCCTTCTCCTCCACTTTGTGACCGAAGCAAGTGCAGGAACGGCCATTTCTTGGTTTAGGCCGGACTTGTACAGATTGATCTCTCGAATCTATAAAGTGCTCACGTGTGACACATTTGTTTAGGGTTTGAATCGAGTTTCTCACTCACCTACCGAAATTACCGAAATCAGCGAAATGATTTTCACCCATAAACACACAGGAAGTTTAAATGGATTATTTCTCAGCTTTCAAAAGTTATTATTACTTTTGATGATGAAGTTCAAGCTTTTACGGTTGTTGTCGTCATTACCAAAGAGTTGGGAGACTGCAAGGACAACCATTAACAATTCTGGAGGGAGCGATAAGTTGAAGCTTGATGATGTGCAGCAAAGGTTAATTGCTGAAGAGGAGAGAAGGAGAAGCGACTTAATCAAAAGATGCAAGAAGGAGAAGCTTGATGATGTGTGAAAAATTATTTAATCAGAAGATGCAAGAAGGAGAAGCGACTTCAGCACATCCTGGGAAGTTTAAATCCATTATTTCTCAGCTTTCAAAAGTTAGTATTACTTTTGATGATGAAGTTCAAGCTTTACGGTTGTTATCGTCATTACCAAAGAGTTGGGAGACTGCAAGGACAACCATTAGCAATTCTGGAGGGAGCGATAAGTTGAAGCTTGATGATGTGCAACAAAGGTTAATTGCTGAAGAGGAGAGAAGAATAGAACAAGGTTATGTTTTTAGTTCTTCAAGCTCGGCCTTAAGTATGCATGAAGAAGATAGAGGAAGGAGTTCAAATTGGAACAACAACAACAAATCCAGATGGAAGTCTAGAGGGAAATCTAGGGGAAGATCTCAATCCCGGCCTAGAGGTGTTGTTGAGTGTTGGGCGTGTAAGAAAGTAGGACACTACAAGCGCGATTGTCCGGAAAACAAAGGTGCTAATAATGGTGGAAACAAAGGTAATCAAGAAGAGGTCAACGTAGTTGCAGCTGCAGAACCGGTGAAGGTCCTTGTTGATAACAAGAAGGTGATTACGGAAGGTTTTCTACTACTCTTTGAGGACAAGCAAGATGAGTCTTGGATTATAGACTCGGGAGCTTCTTTCCATGCAACGGGTGATAATAGTATTATGATCTATTATAAGGAAGGATACTATGGACAAGTATTCTTAGGTGACGGTGAATCATGCGTGATGTGATCTTGAAAGTCAATGGTTCGACATGGAAATTGAAGGATGTACGACACGTTCCAAATTTGAAGAAGAACTTGGTGTCTGTGGGCCAAGTTTGTGATGATGATTGTGAAGTTGTGTTAAAGAAACACAATTGGAAAGTGAATAAAGGAGCTATGGTATTAGCTCGTGGAGTTAGAGTCGGTACTATATATCGGACTTCAGATGGATCTACTTTAGCAGTGGCTAGTAGTAGTGAAGACACTAACTTATGGCATAGAAGATTAGGTCACATGAGTGAGAAGAACATGAAGATTCAATGTTAGGAATGATATCTACCTAAGGTGAATTATGTTGATATGAGCTTTTGTGAAGACTGTGTTCTTGGAAAGCAAAAACAGGTTAGTTTCAGCAGAGGAGGAAGAGACTTGAGAAGCGCAAAACTTGATTTGGTTCACACGGATGTATGGGGACCAATTGATATTGCATCTCACAGCGGATTCCAATACTATGTCACATTTATTGATAATCACTCAAGGAAGGTGTGGCTTTATTTCATGAAGAATAAGTTCGAGGTGTATGAAGTTTTTAAGAAGTGGAAAGCTTTGATGAAACAGAAACTGGTCTGAAGTTGAAGTGTCTAAGGTCAGACAATGATGGTGAGTATGAAAAAACAAAATTCTTACAGTTATGTGCTACGAATGGAATTCGTTTGGAGAGAACAGTTCAAAGACGCCACAGGAGAATAGAGTAGCGAACGTATGAATTGGACATTGAATGCACGTGCAAGGTGCATGAGGTTGCAGTCTGGTTTGCCCGAGACCTTTTGGGCACATGCAACAGAGACGGGTGCTTATCTAATTAACAGGACACCTAGTAGTCCATTAGATATGAAGATACCAGAGGAGGTTTGGACTGGCAAAAAGGTAAATCTTTCCTATTTGAAGGTTTTTGGTTGTGTTAGTTATGTTCATCTTAGTCCCGGTGAGAGGTCTAAGATAGGTGCTCAAGCAAAGAAGTGCATATTCCTTGGTTATGGAATTGACTTGTTTGGGTATAAACTTTGGGACTATGAGGGTCACAAAGTTATTAGAAGCAGAGACGTCAATTTTAATGAGAATGAGTTGTACAAGGACGGGAATGCAAAACAAGTTGAAGATGTCGGGTCAAGCAACGTCGATAAGGAGTTGTATATCGATATTGATGATGTTTCTGGAAAAAGTGTGGTACAAGAACAACACGATGTTGTTGATGGAGGAGAAGTACAAGAAGGGACTTCTGCTGTTGTGGAAGTTACTCCTACAGTTCCACAAGAAGTACGAAGATCGTCAAGAACTCCGAAATCGAACTCAAGGTATGCTATGAATTATCTATTACTTACGGATGGAGGTGGACCTGAAGATATTAAAGAAGCACTAGCGGCTTATGATTCAGGCAAGTGGCAACTTGCTATGGAAAATGAGATGAATTCACTTGAGGAGAATGGCACTTGGGTGTTAGTAAAATTATCAAGAGGTAAAAAGGCGTTGCATAACAAGTGGGTTTATCGGATGAAGTCTGAAGCAAATTGAGAAATTCGCTACAAGGCGAGGTTGGTTGTGAAAGGTTTCCAGCAAAAACCTGGAGTTGATTACAATGAGATATTTTCTCCATTTGTAAAGATGACTACTATCAGAGTAGTGTTAAGTCTAGTGGCTTCTGAAGATCTATACCTTGAACAATTTGATGTTAAGATAGCTTTTCTTCATGGTGACCTATATGAAGAAATTTACATGAAGCATCTAGAAGGATACATAGTAAAAGGCAATAAAGAGATGGTGTGCAAGCTAAAGAAGAGTTTGTATGGTTTAAAACAAGCCCCGAGACAGTGGTACAAGAAGTTTGATAACTTCATGCATAGAGGTGGTTACTCACGGTATAATGTAGATCATTGTTGTTACTTCAAAAGGTATGGTTTTGACTACATCATATTATTACTATATGTGGATGATATGTTGGTTGCCGGAACATCTCTACAAGAAGTTGAGAATTTGAAGAAACAATTAGCAAGTGAGTTAGCTATGAAAGATCTTGGTCAAGCAAAGCAGATTCTTGGTATGAGGATCATAAGAGACAGAGCTAAGGGTGTACTTATGCTTAGTCAGGCTGAATATATTGAACGAGTGTTGAAAAGGTTCAATATGGATAATGCTAAACCAGTCAATTCTCTAATTGGAAGTCAAATTCGTCTTTCAAGTATTC
This sequence comes from Papaver armeniacum, assembly GCA_023531295.1. Taxonomy (NCBI): domain Eukaryota; kingdom Viridiplantae; phylum Streptophyta; class Magnoliopsida; order Ranunculales; family Papaveraceae; genus Papaver; species Papaver armeniacum. The sequence goes on from JAJJWW010019500.1 coordinate 15,824, forward strand.
TTCGGCTATTGGGATTCTAATGTATGTTATGGTGTGCACGAGACCGGATATTTCACATGTAGTGGGAGTAGTGAGTAGATATGCAAGCAACCCAGGAAAACAACATTGGCAAGCTGTGAAGTGGATTCTCAGGTATTTGAGAGGTAACACAAATGTACCGTTGTGTTATGGAAAAGGTGGTTCTATCTTGAGGGTTTATGTGGATGCAGACTTCGCAGGTGATGTAGATAAAAGGCAAAGTACAGGCGGGTTATGTTTATACTACGGGGGTCAGGTGCAGGTGAGTTGGAACTCGCGATTCACAGTTGGTGACATTGTCAACTACGTAGGCCGAGTACGTAGCGATGTGAAGCAAGCAAGGAGATGATTTGGTTACAAGGATTATTAGCCGAGTTGGGGAAAGGAACAAGGAGATAGTGTTACATTTAGCGACAGTCAAAGTGTTATACATTTAGCCAAGAACTAAGCCTATCATGCTAGGACGAAGCATATAGATATCCGTTATCATTTCATTCGGGATCTCTTAGAAGAAGGAGAGTTGAAGCTCGAGAAGATTCTTGGATCGAAGAATCCGCGGATATGTTTACCAAGGGAGTTACATCAGACAAGCTAAAGCTCTGCAAGGCTTTAGTTGGTCTCTTAGAATGAGGATCTGGGAGGGGAGCCGCACTAACAAGGAATATGTTTTAGCACCGTCGATCCAAAGTTGAAGAATGGAAGACAATCAATAAGTCTTCAAAATGGGAGATTGTTAGTTATTGAAGACTAATTAATTATTTCCTAAAGTTAGCCGTGGTTATTTAGGGAAGGGGTTTCCTAAACCGGTTATAATTCTTGGTGGCCAAGTTTGTAACCTATATGAATAGGTAATTAGGCCTTGTAGAATTTACATACATTGTGTAGAAAACGATTAAGAGATCAGTGGGAGATTTCTTGTATAGCTTTTAGGGCTAAAGCTAGGTTTCGTTGTGATAACATATTGGTGAGGAACAAGAGACAAGGTTATCGTCTCGGGTAATTGTTGCGGTGTAACCAAGAGTTTGCTGGGATTTACACGACGTTGTAATCGTTTTTCTTCATAGTGGATTTGAGTTGGTGCGGCTCAAAGTGGACGTAGACAATATATACAAGTTGTATATATTAGTCAAACCACTATAAATCTTGTGTCTTGTGAGTTGATTTATCTTTCTCGTATTTTCATAGCTGTTTGTGCTTGGTTTACTTATTATTCGTCATAATATCTCAAGATCCGTTATTCTGCGGTGTCAGTGATTCCCTAAGAAAATCCTGACATAAAGGAAGTGAAAACTACCACCACACCCATTTCTCAGTTTTTTCCCACCCTCAAACCCACGGGTGTAAAAACTCATGCGCGCACCCATTTTCCCCATCAAAATTTTGCACAAACCCATATTTTCCGAATATTGTTTTTTTTTTTTTTTTTCTAAAGCCAACTATCCATTTCGTTGGAATAATCTCTGAGATCTGAGTGAGAAGGGACTCTACGATTTGAGAGAAGAGTAGACATGAAACAATAAAGTAGTTATTATCATCTTCTTATTCCAATCGTCTCAATAATCATCTTCTCTTTCGTAATTTCCACAAGATTTGAAGTTATTACCCTACCTCCGGATGCATTCTCTAGTAAGGTATTACTCTACTCACTTTGTTTGAAAAGTGTTGTTACAGAACATATTTGTTGTTCCTTTACTATTTGGAATACGCACCAAAGGAATTGTTCCAAGCGTGTGACTTATTACAAGTTGGAGGCGCAGGGATACTGGGGAAACTAGGTGAACTATAGGTTTAGTTTCTTGGTCTCAACTATACAAAGTTGGTTTATATTTTTTATAGCGGCTTAATTCTGAGAGTATTCAATCTGGACTAGGTCCCAGGGTTTTTCTGCATTTGCGGTTTCCTCGTTGACAAAATATTGTTGTGTCTTTTACTTTTCTATTTCCGCAATTATAATTGTTTTATTATAATTAGAAGTAATACACAAACGTTAATTCCTATTTTATTTGATAAACAATCCTATAGAGTTTGGTTAAGTTCGAACCTATTATCAAGTAAACATACTTCGTTGTTGTATTGTCTCGATCTCGTATGCGTAGACGATCACACAAAGTGTGCAACCGATTAGTTGTATTGTCTTGACTCTGTCCATAGACAATAACTTTCTTAGAAAGGACTTATAGGTGGAAAAGTTTTAGATTGAGGTATAATTGGGTACCCTCGTATTTTTAATTGGTATCAGAGCAGGCAAACACCAAAAGATCTAACAATTTGTATTTGATGCAATCCAACCTATAAGACATTAGTCAAAGTAGAGTTAAGCGAGGGCGAAAACTAAAGAAAGACTCAGTTAACATATCGCAATAGGTTATTGAACCACCCTCAGAATCTGTTTGTAAGGAATTGCTTACTTACAAAAAGATAATGGAGAAAAATCGAAATGATCTTAAAGCATTACCTATTGAATATGAAAGGTTGTGTCAAAATCACAAAAAGTTTAGGGAAGATACTTCTCAACAACTACAGGGTCTTGAATAAAAAGCAAGTTCTAGTCTCTCTCAAACAAAGTTGTTAAAAAGGGAGCGTGATGCTGCTCTTGAGAAAAATTCACTTGTTGGAAGAGAAACTTGCTGAATCTGATGCAAGGATTAACCCTCAACAAAAGAGTTTTGAAGAAAAGGAAGGTGAATATCTCTCACGAGAAAAATTCCTTGAGGCTGATCTAGCCAGTGCTCTTAATAAAATCAAGATGTTGGAAGAAGAAAATTTGGAACTGAAACAATCCAATGAAAGCTCAAACAAGTTAACCTCAATGTTAAAAGAAAGTAGAAATCATCGTGATACACGAGGATTGGGCTATAAGAGAATAGATGCTTCAAATATTATCAAAGAGGTAAAATTTGTTAAAGATAAAAATTCTTCTAAACCGAGAGGCGTCCACGGATGTAAAAAATGCTAGTATTTCTTGTAAAGAAGTAAAGCCAGTCAAGCCTAAGAATCATGTTCAACCATTCTCTTCAAGTACGACAATCAAAGAGAGCACTTCTACTAATGTCAAGAAAGCAACAAAGTTGAACAAAGAGAAGAAGAAGAAGAAGAAGAAGAAGAAGAAGAAGAAGAAGAAGAAGAAGAAGAAGAAGAATCCAACTAGGTGATTTTTATAGAAAATCCAACTCTTATGGAAACAGAAGGGATTATGCTTAGAGGGTTGCTTGGGATTTCTGCATTGTAATGGTTGGAACAAAAGATATTGGATGTGTTACATACATATGATGAAGACCGTGAGGTGAAGTTGATTTCAAAATTGCTAGTGATCCCGATGCAAAATTCAAGGTTAAGTTGTGTCACTAGGGGAAATTCTAAAGTTCTTTCTTCAACATGTCATTTTCAGTATAAACTCGAGACGAATTTTATCGCAGTGGGGAAGTTTGATGCGGGACGTATTATGAGAGTCAGCGGTATCTTCCAAGATATGAACATATCTTGGATATTTATCAATTTGGTATTTTATTTATTAAGAATAATTAGTTTCTTTATCTTATTTATCTTGATTAGGAAGGTTCTAGACTTAGGGTTTTATGTTTTGAGGCTATAAATAGCCATTTCCTTTATCATTGTAATTTAGCTGCGGCTCGCTATTATTTGATTAATGAAACTGTTAAAGTTTGTTTTGTTAAACATCATTGTTATTCTTTTTTAACTCTTGGATTAGAGTCTTTTCTCCTGAATTGGAGTGTGTTATCATCACCTCAAGGAGTGGATTTTCCTTGTCATCTTATCGCTTCCGCTTGTGCCATATCAATATTGATCATCATAGTTGTTTATACTACATAGCATAGTTACATACCTATATATGGTGCATCTCTTATGACGTTGATACAGTTTCAAGGAAGTCAAATCTGAAACCAAACTGGTAACCCAAAATCCGGTTACCATCGAAAGGTCGAGTTCTGGCCGTAGGGCGGGGTGTTTATATAGATGATACATAATTAGTATTAAAATCAAATGAGTAGATGATACAAACTGGTGCTTCTATTATTTGAAATCTTTTTAGTTGTAACTACAAGCTATAAACGAACTACTACAACTAAAACTTAGTATTAAAATCAAATGAGTAGATGATACATATTTTTTTCAATATCAAATATGACGAAAATAAGGAGCAAGATTAGATTTGGTGGCTGTTTCATCCCATTTTAGCCTTTCCCACCATTGCTCCTCTCCTTGAATCATTTTTAAAGTCCGAGGGATCGTGCTACTGGTATTAAATGGTAACTTTTTTAATTCTGGGCACCCCTTCACTGCAATCTTTTCTAAATTGAAAAAATTCACATTATCGTCACATATCCATTTTAGATTCCTTAGAGAACGCAAATCCAAACAATTTAATTTGGAGAACATATTTAATTCTTCACTTGCAAAACCAGTTGATATTATCTCCTCTAATCCATCCAATTTAACCAAGAGAAGTAACTCGAGATTTTGAGCATACATCAGCCATGTAATATCCCTCAATCGAGGACAACCCTTAATCACTACACATTTAAGATTCACAGAAAAGAACGATTGCTGAGGCATGTCCCACACGATCCTTAACTTTGGCATGAAATAAATGTATAATCTCTCCAAGGTTCTGAACAAAGTAACATTATCCCAACTCATGATTCTCAACTCTTCTAATTCATCACAGTTTGTTAAAGTAAGAATGCTCAAGAAACTCATGTGTACAAGACTAAGTGGTGATACGTGTGACGATGGTAAAGATGGTAAAAATGTGAGGGATGTAATTCCTGGACAACATTTAACAGTCAAGAAGTTTTTGCACACCTGTAATTTTGGACTTGTTACCAACCTTTGAAGAGCAACACCGGTTACAATTGTGATTTTGAGACCTCTCAGATATTGTAAGCTTTCCAATTCGCAGAGGCTTGGTGCACCTTCAACTTCCCAGTGACAGCAGGATTGAGATAATCCTAAGATCTTTATTTTTTTTAAAGAAGCTAAACTCCCTGGTGCTAGAACGACATCCTCATCATATTCTGGCATATCTAGGAATTTCAACTCTGACAGTGAAAAAATGCTTGTTGGGAGTTTCTTGAGTTTCACCTTATTCATATTTAAAACTTTAAGCATTGGCATGAGTAGGAAAAAATCGTCAGATACATCAGAGACGCTACTGTCTTGAACGAAAAAAGTTAAGAGATTCGAGCAATACGGTGCTCCAGTAAGTAATTTAATTGCTTTATTGTTTATCAAAGAGATCCTCTCAACATTCTCCCATTCATGGAGCTTTAGTCTGCTTTCCGCTTGTAACGTTAAATAGGTGCTTTTTTTTCTCCCAAGATCTGATGCAACCCAAATTGCCAAATCACGAATTACATCATGCATTTTAACCATATATTTCATCTTTACCCCAAGTTGAGTACCGGTTTCTAACAAACACACATCTTTAAGACATCTGATCACATCGTGGCCTTCATTTTCAGCTAGGACCGAGTCATCTAAGTTGTCCAAAAATCCCTCACCCACCCAAAGTGAAATAATTTCATCCTCATAAAATGAATGATCTTCTGGGTATAACAAGCAGTGTAAGAAACAATATTTCAACTTTTGGTTTTCTAGATTATCATAGCTGAACTTCAAAATAGCTAGTACTTTATCGGTCATACCTGGGAACACAAAAGGTGGAGGAATTAGATATGATCTTTATTTCATCTTCAAACCGATGTCACTACCACCAGTGACATGAGTTCGAAACTTGTCGGCTTACCGATTAAAAAAAAAATTCTAAATTTAATTAATTATTAAATTCTGGAACAATAAGTAGATTTTCACACAAAGCATAACTACCTATAAACATTAAATTTCGTAGTTTCTTTTTTTTTTCTAGTGAGCCTAATCTAGAGGCTAGGGTTTTAGATAAAATGAGAAACCCAAATTTTTTTGCACTCCTTTGTGGTACCCATGATTTTCTCTTCAATATATTTTGCCCTTTTTGTGGAAAAAAAAATATGAAACCCAAATTTGAAGATTTTAAGCATAAAATCAAAGATTCTTTATATTTTGGCATTTGATATTTTCATAATAAATCATTGGATATCTTACTTATTTTATTCTCTAATTTTGTGTACACTCTTTAAAGAGTGCTCAAGTAACAAACTAACTTGATTAGCCATTAGATGTGACATCTTAGTGTTTAGGTCCCAACTTTATCCCGGGTTATCTTTAGGTTTCAGTCAAAAAATTGACCAACGTGAACTACCTTGACCGTCCATAATATTTATTTCATTCGTCCCATTTTAGATTAGGGTTTAAAGTTTTTAGTTCACTTTAAGGAACGGTGAGAGGTATAAATTATTTTTCATATAATTCTTCAAATATTAATCGGTATTTATATTCAAAAAAATAAAACTTATAGATGTTGTTGGAAGTTTTGCGGAAAAATCTGAAAACCCTCAAGTATTTTCTTGTCAGTAGCAATTTTCTAACCCTAGCCGCATCCCAAATTACTCTACCAGTGGTATTTAGAAACATAGATGCTAAACTAACTCCAATTCCATCTTTTTGGGATGTTGATTGAAAAAAATCAATGGATTTATTGATGGTGGTTGTTGATAATGAATGTTTGTGATTGGTGTTATTGGTTGCGGTGATTTTAGTGTTGTCGTTGTTAGTTGTAAATTTACTGATTGCTGCCCTAAAATTTATAAGAAAGGGTTCTAGCTTACAAGTAAACATTAGGGACGGGTGAAATGAACAACAAATATCCTAGACAATTATATCCTTCATCTTTATGTTTTTCACTTCTTTTATCCTTTCTCTCGCTAATATAAAAAAAATCATAAGAAAATTGATAACTTCTAAAATATATACCGAATTTTGATAATTATATTTTTCGAAAGAATTTTAAATAATTTAGAAAACAAAATCCATTGTCGATGGTAAATTCAAAAGTTTTATTTTCGGAAAGAAAAAAAAAACGATGAAACTGGTTATGTCCTAGGTTAAACTAAGATTGGAAAAATTATTCGAAAAATAACCATGATTAAATGGGATGCATTCTAATTTAAACTTAGAAAAAAATTATTCAAAAATTAGCTAGAATGAATCTGACTTGCATTTATTTTCATCCATGTTTAAACTGTATGAAACTGGTATCATCATGTTTTAGATTTTGCAGAATTTATTTTCATCCTTGTTTGCACTAGTATGAAACTAGTTTCATCTGAGTTTAAACCAGGATGAACATCATCAAGGTTTAATCCATTATGTCAATGGTTTCATCGATGTTGATATTAGGATAAAAATGGTTTCACCCAAGTTTATTACACGGTTAATATAATTATTATTATGAATGAACTAAAAAATAAGTACGATGAAAAATATCGTATACGATCTTCAATCTTCCACGTATTAACTAAAGAATGTGAATCACATGTCCTCATAGCTAGATCTAATATAGTATAGAAAAATCATTTAGGCACCCGACTTTGATCTTATTTGTACAAATGATAAGACCATAATACAATGCATGTTTGGTGTTCCAGGCTTCCATCTTCGATTTTGATGTAATGAAATGTTAATGAATTACGAATCTTGCTCGATGGTGATGTTGATGAATAAAGGAGATGAAGGTCTCGTTAGTAGATGATACAGGAGTATCGTAGCAGAAGTTGAGCCGTATTAAGGCTAGAAGAGTGACGTGAAGATTATCTTCACAGAGCCGTATCAACGGCTAGATAGTTAGATGTGCAGATCATATGAACATAACTTAAGTGGTGTGAAGATTATATTCACACAAGCAAATAATAGAAGCAGAGAGACAGCTAAGGCTGCCAGATGAGGCTAATCATTAGCCTAGGTTTAATTGAGCCGCATCCTACGGCTAGAGAGTATCTAGAAGATACTAGAATAGGTGGAAGTTTGATAACTGATCGTAGAAGTTTGAGGTTTCCTACTTTAGATAGGATTTCTAGTTTAGATGAGTTCTAAAACTCATAGCTTTATTTTCTTATTTCAGTAAATTTACACTCCTATAAAAGGAGGAGATTTGTAGGGTAGAAAGTCAGAGAGAAAATCGAGAGAGAGAGAGCAGCCATAGTTTTGGTTTGTAATAGAGTTTTTATTTCAAAGCAATAGAAGAAGAAGAAGTTAGAAGAATCAATCGTGTTATTTTCTTTGTGTTCTATTATCTTTTCTTTTATGTTCTCCCTAACTTCCTATTAAACAACACTGACTCTAGGTACCCTTGATCAATTACTTATCAAGTGGTATCAGAGCCACGTTCTCACTTTTAGGGTTAGTTGTGGTGCATGGACTCAACACCAATTCAGTGTACGCGATCAGGGGAAGATACCTTTTTTCTAACAGATACAAGGAAACCTAGAGGAAGTATTAGAACCAAGATGGGAAGTGAAGAAGACGAGAGAAAATTGACAGATGAGGACAAGTTTGCTAAACTTGAACTTAAGATACAAGATTTAACAGATATCTTAGCTGCGTTCATGAAAGCAAGTGCTATCAAACGAAAGCCTAAGCGTAGAAAAGAAAGTACAAAGAAAAAAAAATAATTAAAGGAAGATGATGATTTCGTCTGTGAAGAGCTGAACTATGTTTAAGATCAGAAACACGATGATTTTGCAAGTAAAGACGAAGTCATTATTGATCGGGACTTAAAACCAGTCTTTGACTGCGATAGTTACCTAGAAGTTGAAGAAAAAATTTTGTTTACTCCTGCTGGTGTTGTTCCTTTTATCCAAGAAGACAATCCAAAAGTTGAAGAGGAAGTTTCGCTTACAGCAGGTCCTGTTGATACTCTTATCGAGAAAGACACAAGCATTGTTAGTATTCAGGTTAACCAAACTCATCAGGTTTCCAAGAATCAAGTTACATATCTAGTAGATGATCTTAGCTTGAGATCTCAAATTTTATATACAGAAACTTTATGTAATGTTGAAAATTCCAATTTGAGATCATACTATCACAAGGAAGTTGGTAGAGAAAATTACAGAAGTAAGATCCATGGGCGAATCTTACTTAACACCGGGAGAAATATGTTGATGGAGGATTTAACAATACTTTGTTTAAGTATTCCATCAACATTTTACGAAGATAGCAGTCATGGAACTCAAGTTTCATATATGGCAGAAAGTATTAGTTTGAATTCAGACTGGTACAAGAGAAATTTTTGTCACAAGGAAACTTGTGCCGAAAATTATACAAGTCGGATTCATGAAAGAATTTTCTTGAATTCCAAGAGGAATATTGTGGCAGATGATTTGGTAGAACAGTTCAAAATTAACATCATAGCCTACCATGACATTGGTACTTACTTGAAGGAGACTATCATACCATAGACCGCAACAACAGGTGATGGAGACGGTTCATAAGATGGAGACTGTTTAGCAATAACAAATCTAGTTTGTAGAGGTTTTCCATTTCCTGTTGGTTTTTCTAGAGTTGTTTATGTTGTTGTTGTTGTTGTCATGAGGCTGCAAGTTTTTATTGGGTTTTTGGTTGTGTGGTACCAAAACACTCTAACTGAATGCTATGTCTGCAAGAAAAACTGTATACGAGTTTGTGTACCAACTTTTCAGACTATGCCAAGACAAGGAAGTCTGACACAAACAATCCACGAGGTGAGTACGGACCATGAAGGGGACGTGCTGACAAGACAGAAGAAGAAGACGACTGAACTTCTAATAGTAATTCGTGTTATTCCAATCAAAGATGTTGTTTCAGTATGCAAAGGTGAATTAATGAATGTTATTCATGAAGAGAAGCTAATGTGCGATCGATTTTGTCGTGTACCAAAGACATGGAAGAGCTACATCAATCTCCTAGAGCTTTATACTGGTCATATAAGGAGTTTGCGTCCACAAGTAAGAGCCACCAGTAGTACGATTAATGGGACTTACATAAGAGCAGCAAGTATTATTCGATGGCATGAAGATTTACAAGGAAAAACAAGGAAGAATTCGTTGTTTGTCTGTCGTGGCTTGATATATAGCGTAGACGAGATATTAATATGTTTCGAATTTCAATATAAGGTGATGGAGTTAGTGCCTGTTATTGAAGTCAACAATGAAACTTTAGGTTTTGTGTTTGATCTTGGTAGAGCAAGGAGGATGTTATACATTACAATGAAGCTTAACATTATTTCTTGTTTATTGCCTTTTACAATCTCTAAGGCTACAAGTTTTGTTTATGACCTTGGTAAGTCCGCTGGATTTTACGCAAGATTACTGGAAAATGAGCTCGAGACAACTGAGCTAGAAAGTAAGTTTTAATATGCGCAATATAGAGGGCAATGGGATTTTAACCTAAGTAAATCAAGTTGGTTCAACAAGGAACAAGGGGAGACTGAGTTTTTCTCACCATTAGTTTAGAGCTTACACAGAAGTTCCAGCTTCCTAAATGGGGGAGCCATGATACAGGAGTATCGTAGCAGAAGTTGAGCCGTATCAAGGCTAGAAGAGTGACGTGAAGATTGTCTTCACAGAGCCGTATCAACGGCTAGATAGTTAGATGTGAAGATCATATGCACAAACCTTAAGTGGTGTGAAGATTATATTCACACAAGCAAATAATAGAAGCAGGGGGACAGCTAAGGCTGCCAGATGAGGCTAATCATTAGCCTAGATTTAATTGAGCCATACTACGGCTAGAGAGTATCTAGAAGATACTAGAATAGGTGGAAGTTTGATAACTGAGCCTAGAAGTTTGAGGTTTCCTACTTTAGATATGATTCCTAGTTTAGATGAGTTCTAAAACTCATATCTTTATTTTCTTTTTTCCGCAAGTTTACACTCCTATAAAAGGAAGAGATTTGTAGGCTATAAAGTCAGAGAGAAAAGCGAGAGAGAGAGAGAGCAGCCATAGTTTTGGTTTGTAATAGACTTTTTCTTTCAATGCAATAGAAGAAGAAGAAGTTAGAAGAATCAATCGTGTTCTTTTCTTTGTGTTCTATTATCTTTTCTTTGTGCTCTCCCTAACTTCCTATTAAAAACCACTGACTCTAGGTACCCTTGATCAATTACGTATCAGTAGATAAACCAAAGTTCAGTTTTGGTCACTAATTTTATACTATTTTTAACTCACAGAGTATATTTTCTAGTCCTATGAGCTTGGGACCACCTTAATGTTGTTATTTAAAAAACATATTATGTTATGGGTAATATAATAAATTATCATTTTGTAGTTATATTAATATGTATATTATTTTTAAGAATATATGTGTGTTTGAAGTTGAATAACAATTGTATATAACATTGCAGATGATCACACATGGTATAACGTTCTTAAACAGTGAGATGTCTTCTCAATGTAAGAAAAAAAACTTGAATTATTAAGTATGAAATACAACTTTACACAGAAAAAAAAAAAAATCTTAAAATGTATTATTTTATGATTTTACCGGATTTATTATTACTTTTTAAATGCATTATATTATAATTTTATTGGATTTAATATTTTTAGTACTAAAAGATCGAAGCTCGGGTCATGACTAAAAGATATAATCACTTGAAACAAATAACATTCTTTTTTAATTGTCGATTGACTAATCTTGATGAAATATGAATTAACTCCTAATCGATCAATTGTTTTTCAACTAATCCCAACCATAACTGAGAGACTAGTTTTGATCACAAAATCGAAATAAATCATCTATTTGAATTCTAAGTGTATTTTCTTATTTTATTTTTGTTCTTCTTTTTAAATGGTGATATCTTTTTTTGGTTTTTTTTTTTTTTTTGTCTAAAGCTACGTAAAAACTCGATTTGAGATTTTCGTTTAGATTTTGATTGTGATTAATGTCAGTTTTTGTTGTTGTTAATTTTCTTTATTTTTATTCTTGTTACAGGTGAAACTGGATTCTTGGTTAATGCAATTTTAGTTTCTTCATTTGTCAATAGGGTAAATTTGATTTTTCAGCATTTTTTGCTTTGATTAGCAGCGAGAATTTTGAGAAGCAAAGACAGCGTGATAAACAAAGTAGGAAAAAGAGTTATTTTTGGGTAATATTTTTTTCCTTGACAGGTTTGAAGTTTATTTTTGAAAAAACATTAATTTAAGAGAAAATATGATATTAATTATGGAGGGAGTCTTTTTACCCTCCAAAAACACCCCTTAGCAAACATTGGGGGAACTAATTCATATCCCCCAATTAGTTTGCTATGGGGTGTTTTTGGAGGGCAAAAATACTAACTAATTGTGGATAAGCCATAGTAACTTTTTTTTAACAACCGAGGGAGTAACTAATTGTGGATAATACTAATTCCTAAGAACAAAAGAATTAGATTAAATCTCCTATGTTAATTAATCTAACATTTGATCAGTAAAAATGAACACAAAATTGGTCAAAAAGACCAAAATCAACAATTCCTGGGTGAAAAAGACACTTAGGTTTTGATCTCTTTTGTTTAAATAGCCAAAAATTAAAAGATATCTTGTTTAAATGGACAAAAATTTAAAAATATGTAGGATGTAAACCAGGTTTCATGTGTCCATTTTCAAATATTTTTTTCTTATTTTTATTTTACACAGGATGCATCCAGTTTCATCCTTGCTTTATTTTAAGTATAAGCCAGGATGAATCCAGTTTCATCCTTGCTATTTTTTTTTTGGCTATTTCACCCGTACTTTTTTTACTCGTCCATTTGAACCGTGTTTTAAATTTTTTTGGACAAATGACCCATTTTCTCAAAAATGAAACCAACGTTAGTTTTGGTGATAAAGATGCTAAAAATATTGTGCTAAGAATTTATGATACACTTAGAGGCTTGTTCATGATACTATTAGTCTAGTAATTCAATAATGCTTGACAAACCATACCTGAAACACGTGATGCCGATTTCTGTAGAGTATGCAGTGCGTATTGCCACTGTTTAAGATCGGTTTTGCTTGACATGGTTCGGCCAATAGTGATGAGAGCTAAAGGTAAACCACGGCATTCTTTCGCAATTATTTTGGCCACCTCAGGGACATCTGGATTACAGCTTAGTGCTTTTTTCTTGACCTTTTGTTGAAATAGGCTCCAAGCTTCATCCTCGTCTAAACACTCTATTTTGATTCTTTCATCGGCTTCCATAAACCCACACACCTGCTGACTTCTTGTGGTGAAAAGAACCTTAGACCCAGTTGTTTGCATGGTATTCTTTGAAACCCCAACGGTTTCTAAATCAATTCCTTCCCAAACATCATCTAACAACAACAAATATTTCCTGCTTTTTAAAACTTTGAATATATCTGTAGCTCTCCAGTATATTTCAGTTTCTTCTGTCCATGATACTCCGAGTTTCTTCCCGATTTGGTTCTGAATACTTTTTATGTTCAGATCCTTGGACACCACAACAAATATAACTAAATCGAATAGTTCTGTTTCTGCAAGCTCATTGTTAACTTTATGGAGAAGAGTTGTCTTCCCAACTCCTCCCATTCCATATAAACCTACAACTACTACATTATTTTCCTCGGTAACCAATGACTTCATTACCTCGTTAAATTTTGCATCCATGCCCACAGCTTCAACCGTAGGCATCTGTTCAGAAGGATCTGGTTGACATCTATAACTGACGTCCTGGAAATTGCCCTCCGTCGATAAACTATCCACGGCGATCTGCTTTCGCAACACTAGTTTTCCAAGTCGGTAAGCACTCCAACAATTTTTTCGACCCCAACAATAAAAATAGCATCCTCCACCATTCTTGATATCTTCGTTGTCGTCTAAGATCTTTTCTACTTCTGTCTCCAAGACTTGTACCCTTTGGAGCCAATCGCTGACCACATTTGTGCGCTTTTCTGGTTGTGCTCGGTTTAACTCTGCCATCTCAATCTTCGTATTTACATCATCCCTTTGACATCTTAATTTTTTAATCGAAGTGTCCAAAGCCTTTAAATTTTGTTTGAGTTTACGAACATAATCTGTGTTATGAGCACAGCAAGTGCACAGACGAGAGAATATGTCTAGAAGTGGACTCACCATTTCCATTACAGATTACAAGAAAATGGAATGGAAAATTATGTGAAGTGATAAGCACAAAATAAAGAAGGCTTAAGATAAGTTGCTGACATCTTCTACGCACTGATACTATATAGTTATTCCGTATGACCGACTAGAAAATGGATGTCAACTTCGCCCAACAGGATTTTCCCCAAAAAAGCTACTGATTCTCAGGATCAGTGTTGCGCGGTGGAGTATTATCGACATGTAACTACGAATTTCATCCAAGCAAACGATGATCAATGGATGATGAAAATAGTGTATGTGATACAGAACGGAGTCAGGTGCACTGGCCCAGAGAGTGCATTTAATATATTTGGAATCGAATCATCATCGTACATATGAGCTTTTTCTACTAGCAGCCTTTACTTTATTTTATTTTTGAAGGTGGAGCAGCCTTTATTGAATTGAACATAACATATAAGTTTTCAATGAATTATTAGAGTTGATTTGTATATCCCGTATTCCCATTGAATGGTCCTAATGGTTGTGACTTATGACGTAAGAGGAAATGACGTAGAGTAAATGACGCAAACAAGATTTTATTAACATAAAAACCGCAAATGCAAAAAAAATCCCAGGACTTAGTCCATTTTTGAATACTCTCAGAATTAAGCTGATATACAAAGAATAAAAGCCAACTTCGTATAGTCGAAAACAAGTAAACTACCCTAGTTACTTATCTCTTATACTATCCCTACATTTTAGACCTTTAAGTCACGCACGTTGATCGAGGTCGTGTGCATCAAAATAATTTCACTTTCTCACTCAACTAAATATAAATGAAGTACGTGGTAAGGTAGAGTTCGTTTCCACAAAGAGGCAATTGTAGTTATTATAATTTAAATTTCTTAAAGTAACCAAGGGGGGAATTTTTGATTTTTATGAAAGCAATTGAAAGTAAGTAGAAAGCAAAATAAATATTTAATCTCTTTTATCATCAAAATCCCTAGACTATCAAGAGAGCAAAATAAATTTACTTGTTTGGAATTACGATTTAATCTCTTTTATCATCAAAATCCCTAGACTATCAAGAGAGCAAGAGTAAGACTTACCGTACTTACGACGAGTATCATAAACTTAGTTCATGTTTCTATTTGGAAATTTCTGCTCAACATATTTTCTCCCAGAAAGTTGACTTGACTTTTCTTAATCGCAAGTAGATGAGGAGAAATTGTACTGATGTGAGAATTATCAGAGATAGATAAATTTCTCTTAATTTTGTTAATGGGTTAACTTTTTTTTTTTAACCTGAAATTCATAGAATCATATTTTTTAACCATTTAAAAGCAAAAATAAATGGTGGGTTTTCTTAGTTTTTTCTTTTAATGATGATCACCATCTTTATTATGATCTATGTATGATAACGAGAAAGATAAGATAATAATTTTGGGTTTTCTTTATGATCATCGTTATCAACATGATGGAACTATGATTATCATCTTTATCACAATTTATAAATGGGAAGAGAAGGATTGGGAGAAGATAATAGATTCAGCTGTTTTTTTTTAATGATCTTCATCATGATAAAATCATGATCATCATGATTTGTAAATGAGAGGAGAAGGAAAAGATTAAAGATTTAGGATTTTTTTTTAATGAATAGTGAAATTTAGGCAAGGTTATTTTTGACTTTTTCATATACCTTGAGTCCCCCTATCCATTTTTTGGCTACACATAACATTTTAGCCCCCAAAAACTCAGCCCCCTATAGCCCCAATAATAAGATTCTTTATAAATTATTTTTGAGTTGTTCTACACAATTTTTTCGACCTATTCCGTGGAGAATTTTTTTATGGTTTTGAAAAGTCCACTGACGGCACAGTCAGTCAATTCTCGAGCATGCCGGTACTACTCACGGCATAGTATGTTGCTTAAATTTCTTTGTCGTCACATGATGTAAAGTATCCAGAAAATTGAATTTTTTTTTTCACTTGACTACCGGCATTGATAGATTTCTATCGAGCATGCCGGCATTTAGTGACGGCATGGTCTTCATCAATTCCGGCGATGTAAAAAAAATAAAAATTTCCGAGATGGTCTTCATCACTACCGGCATGGTCTTCATCTGTACCAGCATGGTCTTCATCACTTCCGGCATGGTCTTCATCACTTCCGAAGGTAAAAAAACAAAAATCGTTTTCAAAGTGAGGAGCCGCCAGAGAAGGAGAAAAGAATTTGAAAGGGAGTGGGGAAATTTTAGAATTTGAAAGGGAGTGGGGAGTATTTAGGTTTCAAAGCCCTAACCCTAAAAGAAATTAATAAGAAGTGAAAGATGGAAATGGGGGATATGATTTTGTTTTTTGATTTTTATTTTGAGGGAAGGGCATGTTAGTATTTTTGTCCCAAAAAACACCCCTTAGCAGACACTATTGATTGGGAAAAGTAATTTATATCCCTAATTGCGCGTACTAAATTAATAGTAATGAAAGTTGACGAGTGAATTTGGGTAAGGATTTGACTTGATATTACTTTACTAAAATTATGTTTTTTTTTTTCTTTATACGATGAGGAAGGATCCCCTCACACTTTTATTATCACACTATCTCACACGTTGGGTGTGATATTTGTGAAAAAAAATCAAACTGTAACGGATTTGAAGCTAATGTTTCGGGAACATGTTCTTCTTATGATGTTGTACATGCCTACCAAAAATGAGCATATTCCGAAATATAAAACCTCACAATCTACTGGTCTTAATTTCGACGGCTAGAAATCCGTTGATTTTCAACGGCTCATTTTCAAAGTAGTAGATGGTGGTGTTATATGTCTCGGAATACTCTAATTTTTGGTAGGTATGTATAACTTGGTAAGAGGAACATATCCCCAAAATATTAACTTCAAATCCGTTACGGTTTGGTTTTATTTGCAAAAATGACGCCTAACGTGTGAGATAGTGTGATAATTAAAGTGTGAGGGGATCCCTCCTCATATATACCTAGCTCTCCCCTCTGCTCTCTTCAAGATACTTGGTCCGTCAATTGGACATCATTCACTATTGGGCTCGTGATCTGATATTTAATAATGAACTAGCTGGTTCCAACCACTTTCTTTCCAAGGCTGCTAATGCGGGTACCAATTTGCTTGGGGGTGTACCAACCCCAAGGCAAATGATTTTTTGTCTTATTAGCATTTGGTACACCCCCAAGCAAAACCAGTCCCCCATTAGCAGCATTGAGTTGTCATTTGTCACTAAAAGGAAATGCCCCAGCCAGATCGTACCTCCTCATGTGGGAATGTCTGCAATAATGTAATTTACTTTAGCATATGGACTGGACTGTGCTTCAATTGTGCCTTGTGTCAATCAAATTGCTGTGATTCCATTAGCAAAAAGGTAAACCGTTTTTGGTCAAAAGCTAAAACATCGACATATGATCAGATTCATAGTCTGGGACTTGAGAATTTCAATTAGGCACTTACACATCCCCAAAAGAAAATTCAAAACACTTCGGATCATCTCTTTGACATATCAATGAATTAAATGAAGCCTCCAAAGTCTTCAGATTTCCTTTGAGTTTACATAATTTGTATTATGAAGAGAACAACTCCATAGACGAGAGATTAGGTCGAGGATTGGACTAATCATAATATCCATTATAGCAGGGCCGTTCCTTAATTTTTTTTTTGCCCCGAACCAAAAGAAAAAATTTATGCCCCCTAATTCAAACCACCCAAAGTTAATTGATCATAAAACTAAATATATCAAAACCCCAAAACTTAAAAATTCTAAATTCCAATCTTTCAAAAAAAAAAAAAAAAAAAAAAATATTAATTATCTTTTTAAAGAGATTGAATGAGTTATTTTAGAAGAAAAAGAAGAAGAGGAGGAGGAGTAGAGAAGAAAACCTTTTTCTTTTCTTTGAGATATTTGTGATTGTTGATATATGTGTGATCCAAATTCGAGTGTGGAAGGTGAATTTTCATCACGTAAAGCTAAGTAAATACATATCAATTACAATGGAGATCCGGAGATGGCTTATTTGTTGGATTATGAAAACGATTTTACCCAAACTCAATCTCAAACTTAACTTTTTTCTCAAGCTCAAGATGATTACTTTTTGGAGCCAAATCCAGAAGATGAGTACATTGATGAGGAACACAATGTTAATAATATACAGGTATTGTTGTAGACGTTGTTTAATGTCCGTTTTGTAGCTTGAATTCACCAAAAGTTTGGATTTTTGTATGTAGTTCGGCGCAACAGTGTTAGGTTCGGCAAACAATTTGGATGCCGAACCTTGAAATATAAGAACAGTTCGGTTTATACGATTGAATTCTATATAAGTTGAACTGTCATTGAATTATTTTCACGCCAAATAATTTACTTGGTTCGGCTTGAAAATGTTGTTCTCATATAAGCCGAACCTTATACAAAAATATTTCTAAAATACAGTGTCATGTTCGGCTCGCACGTGTTCCAGCCGAACATAGTTTTATTGTTTTGATAAAACTGAAGTGTGGTGGTTCGGCTTATAATCTTAGTCCTTGATAAGCCGAACCCCTATATGTTTAATTACTAGTTCGTCTTTGGAAGTCTAACTCGAATCAGCCGAACCTGGATATCGGCTTTCAAGTATTTTTACGAATGAGTCGAACCTTACCCTGAACATATGTGATATTGTTGTAGATTGTTCCTGAAATGGAAACTATGGAGAATCAACCACCGCCTGGTGATGTCATTCATTAAGATAATAAAGATCACTTCCAAACTGACTTGGTAGGTAATATAATTTATGCTTTTTTATTATTTTTCAAGTATGTTGTATTCAAAATCCGTAATAGTATCCATGTAGACGTGGAAAACTCGAGATGAAACTGTTCAATGGGCTGAGGAACATGGTTGGAAAATCCATTGCGTCCTAGTTAAAGGAAGACAAAGCCGAAAGGAGCGGGTAGAGATGGTTTGTAAGAGAGGGGGGAAGAAAGTAAGCAAGAAGAAAAAGGGTGAGCTGTATGTTAGGAACACCGGGAGAAAGTATACGACTAAATCAAGGAAGATAAATTGTCTCTTCAAAATCGTTTTCAGTTGGAACTCAAATGAAAAGGTTTTCACCATGAATAAAGATATGGATTGCCGATATGGATTGCCGACATAACCATGAATCGTTTTCAGTTGGGGTTCGGCCGTGTATGCCTATATGTTAAGGGGCATGAATACCGGAGTTACGGGCAACGCTCCTGAATTGCAGTTCTTCTCGTTTCCTTTGATGGTAAAAATCCATACCCACTTGTAATCTTAGTTTCCTTACTTTTTTTTTTTTGTTACATTATATTGTTTACAGTTGTTAATAATATAACTACTAATGTTGCAGCCTTGGTTTTGGTCATATTTCTGATGTCTGTTTCCCTATACAAAGGCTGAAACTGAAAATATGGATCAGTGGCCAGCTGGAAGGTTATATGATGGATCCTAAAGAGAAACCAAAAGAGGCAGTCAAAGAGATTCAGGTGCCCATTCTGTAACTACTGTGCATAACCAAATTGATAACTTTGCATTCGATTCAGTTTGCTGGTCCATGGGAGGAAATTTATTGGAGAACTAAACCCGAGGTGGTTGAGGCTAAGCGAATCTCTTTAACACGTAGGGTTTTTTACGATCCGTTTGGTCACAACGTCTTGTACCTTGGCGAATGATGTCTCAAACAAGTTCTTGGATTGACTGTAATACCGTGCTACCCTCCTGATTCAATCGTAGACATCAACAATGCATATTTGTACCAGGATCAGAATCCTAATCGCCTGCATTATGATGAAGTATCCAATGAACAGTATAAGTTTTGGTGGAAGGGGAGGTTAGTTGGGAAGTACCGGGGTGTAATTGTACATGAAGTAAACATGGATTTGTATGGCACAAAAGATAACGATGTGTATGTACGCCGACCACCACCGCAACGACGAAGCACATACACACAAGAGTTGGTGCCTGTCGAACGTCATCTCTTCCCATATCCACCTAGCGATATGACAGCTAAAATATGTGTCCCCAACTTTCAGGCGACTCATGCACATATTGGAATAGAGTATTTGGAATGTTTCCTAAACGCAACTTTAATGTTAGCCTGGGTACACTTGTGAGTATAATATAACCTTTAATTTGAATATGTTATACTTGTGAAAAACATTTAAACTCATGTCCTTCCTTGTTGTATACAGGAGATGTGGTGCGATGCATATCAGGTTATGGTACAAAAATTCGAGGCTTCACAACAATGGTATTACGATCACACAAGGGATTTGCAACACCAAATCAAATACGGTGAACCACCCCATGTGAGATTTGTGAAACCGTATGAAGCACCATATACATGTGAGTCATCTAGCCAAGGTCAATATTCTCGTGATTTGGGACCGTCGACGAGTTCTTTTGTTCCAAATAGTCAAGAAGAACCTTACGTAGGTGACAATCCGTCTGAGCCATTAAATCAAAGTACAACCACGTACCAACATCAGAGCAGTGAAAACTTTCCATGCTTTTAAATGCAAAATGGCTAGTATTAATACTTTTTAAGGGGTATCTTTTTTTTCATTGTATAACGTCTACTCCAGACTTTCTTAACGGCATTTATATTGGTCACATGTAAATTTTACTGTATAACGGTTTCTTTATTTTTTTTTAAAAATTCTGATTCCTCTTATCATATCTCTATATATATCAAATCACTTTCCAAAGTGAAGCTATCCCAACAGTCTATCATACCTCTGTTTTATAAAAATGGTAAGATTCAGCAAAGAAGAAGATGTTGTTCTTACGCAAGCATGGATTGAAGCAAAAACCAATATTCTTAACGTAGTTCAAAGCGTCAGAAACCAATTGTGGGAGAATTTTTTTGAATTATTTGATAACATATCCGGAAATCCAAACGCCGGAGACAAAGGAGGTCTTAGAGTTAGGTGGAGCAAGATGAACAAGGCGATCATCACTTTTGTCACTATTCAGGCCGATGTTAACATACGCAATCCTAGGATGTCATATGAACAAAGGGTGAATTAGTTTTATAGTTTTATTTTACTTTTAAGTAAATAAATAAACTTAAGCTAATTTTAATTTATAAATTTCAGACAAGTGCTGCTCGTTTAGGCTATCTTAACCACAGGCGATAATTTTCCGCATGATGAATGTTATCAGCTATTGAAAGCAGTTTTCAATAGCTACAATCCAGATGAAAGGTAGTTATATTGCGTACCGGTTTCAGCATCAGATGTTAATCAAGTCTTCGGAACATCAATCCTGAAGAATGATTGTGTTCGAATGTTTTATCTTTTATTTATGTAATTTTCAGTATTACTGTGTGTGTTTCAGCATCAGATGTTAATCAAGTCTTCGGAACAACAATCCCGAAGAATGATTGTATTTGAATATTTTATCTTAAATTTATGTAATTTTTTGTTTTTGTGTATGTGTTTCAGCATCAGAAATAGATGTGTTTGTATTAAAAAATCCATGTTTGTTGTTTGAAGATAGTTAACACATTTTTAATATCCGTCAAAAATAGCCGTTATAAAGTACCGGTCAAAAACTAGCCGTTGCGATATAGTCGTTTGATAATAGTTGTTATAACAGTACATTACAATTATTGAATAAAAGCGCACGTTACTATTTTTACTAATCCCGGTTGCGGAACAACATGTGCACCAAGGCTTTAAACCTCTGGAGGACCGCCGACATTCATTTCCGGATTGTAATAATCTCTGTTACCCAGGTTAGCTTTAAAGATTAAGTAGCACTCAAAGCATGTAAATTCAGTACGAGTACCTAGTTGGTACACAAATTTGGCCATTTCCTCCTATGCAAAACAAACAAAAGGCATTAGGTTAGTGTGTATAAGCAGACAAAATTTTAAATATCAAAACCATTTACGATGACGTACAGTAATCGCAACTGTCATGTGTTGTGGGGCGTAACCATGAATCCTTTTTGAATTGCAACGTACTTGCGAACCATTATATCAATTCGAGAAATCCGTTGTTGAAGTTGTCTTCTTGTCCGGTTATTAACGTTTCCGAACGCTTGTACAAAGCCTTCGAACACCAACGTCCATTGTTCATACGCGGAGAGGTATTGAGTATCTTCAGTAGGTTGATTACAAGCATTTACAAATGCTGTGGTGATTGCAACATCTTCTTCTACGGTATACCCAACCATTACCATGTTATCTTCCAAAATCAAATAAACTTTAGAAGAGGAGGATACTCGTAAAATTTTCGATTGTTTAGGTTGAGGAAGATTTTCACAACTTATAATAGGCATTGAAAGTAGTCGTTGGAATTTAGCCGTTGGGAATTACCCGTTACCAAAGATCCGTTGGCATAACATAATTTTATTCAAATTATCGTAATTAGAAATACATAAATAATTGTTACCGACATAAAATTAACTACACTACGGAAATGAAATACGGCGTTACTTAAAATAAAATACAATTAAACTAATTTATTACAAATTGAACGGATTACAAGAAATTAAATACGACATTACTTAAAATGAATAAACACTGAAGCTAAGCTATTAAAAATGGAACAGATTATCTTCTTGGCTCTGCATCTGCCTGGCCAGTGATATGACTCAATAATGTTGTAGAAAATGGTAGTAAGGTTGTCGTTCACTCGGACTTGACGAGATCGATTTTAAGTTTTAATAAAAGAGAATACAAAATATATACAATTTATGTCACAAGTTGGAGAGAGTTCTTTGGGACTCGGGATTCCGCCAATTCTTACATTCATGCGGTTCATCTATTAATTAGGACAATTAAGGCTCATAAAGTAACAAATATCGACTCTAATTCTTTGCCAAGGTAGATTTTATAAAGAATTATATGTAACTCACAAGCATGGCGCATCTAAAGTACCTAAGACTAAGCATGCGACATCTAACGAATTCACAAATAATCAAGAAAAATCATAAATCAATTATAATAGTGCAAATAGTCATAAAGGAATTAAATAGAATTACCACATGGGTGCAAAACAGACTTCCTCCGTCGTCCCAGTGATGGGTTCTAGCTCATCATGGTGTAAACACGCTCAAAAATCATTATTAATGCTCAAAAAATGGTTTACAAATGATGAACAAGGGAGAAAAGATGAAAAGCACGATTTGTACAGTTTTAATTGTTACAAAACGGACTGTTATTCAGAGAGCGATAGAAACAAGTCTGCTGTAAAAACTGTAGCATATAAGTCTGCCCAAAATAAGTCCGCCTTCCGTATTACGACGCACGGCTAAGGGTCTCATTCTTGTAGAAGAACGATTGTCTTTGAGAGTCTGTTCTTCACGTTCTTGGTGCAGCAGCAGCAGCAGAGAATAACTCTGCAACTCTGATTTTCTTGCTCTTCTCGCGTTCCAAATCCTCCCAAACTCTCTGTGTCCTCTCTACTCGACCCCATAACCTATTTATAACCCACAACGACAAGAATCTTCCCTCATAATCACCAAATATCTCCTCATTAATAAAAAATATTCTTCACGGGATAATTTCCTTTTCTTGATTCTCCACGCGTCTGCAGCTGTCGAGTCTTCCTTATTTGATCCCTCCACGCTTATTCAGAGACAAATACCTATCCAAAGACGAGCGTAACTCGTTTAACCACGCTGAAATCCCGAGTATCTCTCCTCCCGTCCGTGCTGCCCTGTTACTTCTTCTCGCGACAATTCCAGCCAAAACTGGTCGAGCAAAAGGCCTATACCAGCCCTGTTAGGTCCAATGGAAGCTGCCCAGAAAATATCAGCCATTTAGTCTCACGGGAAAGGCTCCAAAATCGCATCCCTAATTTCTGCCACTTGAAACTCCATTTCCCGCCAAAAGCTAAATTTCAAACGAGGAAGAAGGGTGTCCCTTAACCAGCAGCTTGGGGTGCGAATAGTAATGGGTTACCCCTTAGCAATTGGGTTACCCCTTATCCAAAGACGAGAGTCCGAATAACAAATGTCCTCCGGGGTGTTCCGAGCAACTTTTTGAGCCGAATTTTCCAAAAATATTTATTTCCAAAAATACCTAAAAATACATAAAAACACAATATTAGAACAAAAATCGAGTTCCAACAATACCAACACTGAGGACAATTCAGACACAAAAATGTGTCTATCAAATACCCCAAACTTATTATTTGCTAGTCCTCGAGCAAATTTATTCTAAAAATCATTTGAACCCCTAGGTGGCCCTAGTGGCGGAGTGTTGTCTCCGGAGGGTTTACCAGAGGTGTACCCACAAAACCTGTACTTCTAATTGGTCACAAGTATCCAAAGAGCTATGAGGACATACCAATTCTCAACCTATCTCCAAGTGACTAGAATGCCAGAGAAATTAATGGTGTCGGCTCTAAAGCCGGGATTTGAAGAAAAGGGAGACACATCCGCAACACTTGCTAGATAAAGAGATATCCGCTGGCTTGCCTAGATAAACATTGTAAGATGCGTCCGCCGATTTCTGAGTGGACTAAGATTAGGAGAGAGAAAAAGATGAGAGGGACATCGCTACACAACTGGACTAATTACGTGTGATGAGTTAAACCAAAGGCTTGAAAGATCTTGTGCCGGATTGAAAGCGGACTAACAAAGCAACCAAATGTATTTTCTTCGACTCTCTCATAGTGCTCAGTAGAAACAACGTCTTCTTGGTCTTCAATCGTTGATGATAAACTCTTGAACCTCGTAGAACCTTGACAATTAACTCTTCTCTTTGATTTCTTGCTTGACATAAAAATTTCTACTTCCTATGGCCTTATTGAACAAAAACTAATTATAGAACAAAAGGAACGTAATGATGATTTCATTTTATTTATTTATTTTTTTTTTTTGTTCAAATTTTTTTTTTTTTTTTTTTTTTGAGTAATAACAAGACAAAAATTTACATGGCCATCACAGAAGGAATTTAACACTTGGATCTTCGCAACTTATAGTGTCTTAGTATCATGAACTTCATCAACTTATATCATTTGATTCTGATTTTCTATTGTTGCTTCTAAACCTCACTACACCAAAACCAGGATTTTGTAATAAAGGCAACCGTCACGTTTATTTTTCGATCACAGATACACCTGTGATAAGTCCCTGCATGATTATAACTGTTATTAAATTTTGTATTCGTGATTATAATTAGGAATATTAAATTCTTTTATTAGTCACA
This sequence comes from Papaver armeniacum, assembly GCA_023531295.1. Lineage (NCBI taxonomy): Eukaryota > Viridiplantae > Streptophyta > Magnoliopsida > Ranunculales > Papaveraceae > Papaver > Papaver armeniacum. The sequence continues at coordinate 40,967 of JAJJWW010019500.1, forward strand.
ATAATATTTGTTGACAATTTCTGAGACAATCACAATTATAATTCAAAGTGATGATTCCACCCAAATATTTCACAACATTTAAAACAACCCCAAAATTATAACACTTTGAATTTTACTTGTCACTAATTTTCCCACATTTGTTCAAACTAACAATTATATTTCATTTCTATAAATCAAAATATATTTTTCTTTTTCTTTTTAATTTTCTTAATATTAGAAAACAGGATCAAGACCAAGTCAACAAGTCATGACTTTATAGAAATTTGACTTTGACATATCTCGCTTCTTCCGAAGACGGTGAAAATTACCGAGACACCCTTATCTAATAATCGCATAAAAATTCGAAGATTGTGAAAATGACCAGGACTACCCTTATCGGAAATAAGTAAAGTAAATATTCTGATCGTTAAAATTACCATATTACCCTTAATGGAAAAAGTGCAACAAAATATTATGCGACTGTGAAAATGACCCGATTACCCTTATAAGAAATAAGTGAAGTAAATATTACATCTTTGTGAAAATGACCATATTACCCTTAATGAAATTAGTGCAACAAATATTGTGGAAACCGTGAAAATGACAGAGACTACCCTTATCGGAAATAAGTAAAGTTAATATTACGACTATGAAAATAACCATACAACCCTTATAAGAAATAAGTAAAGAAAATATTACTGCATCAGTGAAAATGACCATCTTACCCTTACTAGAAATAATGGAGACTGTGGAAATGACCAAACTACCCTTATCGGAAAGAAGTAAAGAAATATTACACATTTTGAAAAGGACCATATTACCCTTACTGTGAAAATGACCATATTACCCTTACTAGAAATAAGTGCAATAAATATCATGGAGACTATGAAAATGACTATATTACACTTACAAGAAATAAGTGCAATAAATATCATGGAGACTATGAAAATGACCAAACTACCCTTATCAGAAATAAGTAAGGTAAATATTACATATTATGGAAATGACTATTTTACCCTTACTGGAAATAAGTGTAATAAATATTCTGGAGACTATGAAAATGACAAGACTACCCTTATCAGAAATAAGTAAAGTAAAATATTATAGACTGTGAAAATGACCATATTACCCTTACTGGAAATAAATACAATAAATATCATGGAGACAATGACAATGACCAAACTACCCTTATCAAAAATAAGTAAAGTAAATATTACAGACTGAAAATGACCATATTACCCTTACTGGAAATAAGTGCAATAAATATCATTGAGACTATGAAAATTACCAAACTACCCTTATCAAAAATAAGTAAAATAAATATTACAGACTATGAAAATGACCACTTTACCCTTATTGGAAACATATGCAATAAATATTATGGAGAGGGGAAAATGACCGAGACTACCCTTATTGGAAATAAGTAAAGTAAATATTACAGATTTTGAAAATGACAATATTACCCTTACTGGAAATTAGTGCAATAAATATTATTTAGAATGTGAAAATGACCAGACTACCCTTATTAAAAATAAGTAAAGTTAATATTTCAGATTGTGAGAATGACCATATTACCCTTACTAGAAATTAATGCAATAAACATCATGGAGACTATAAAATGACCAAACTGCCCTTATCAAAAATAAGTCAAGTAAATATTATAGTCTGTGAAAATGACCATTTTACCCTTACTGGAAATAAGGTTAATAAATGTAATAGAGACTGTGAAAATGACCAACTTACCCTTATCAGAAATAAGTAAAATAAATATTACAAACTATGAATATTACAAACTATGAAAATGACCATTTTACCCTTTACTTATTTCCGATAAGTGGTAGTATGGTCATTTTCACAGTCTCCATAATATTTATTGCACTTTTTTTCAATAAGGGTAATATGTCATTTTCACAGTCTTTAACATTACTTTATTTATTTCTGATAAGGGTAGTATGGTCATTTTCACAGTCTCCATAATATTTATTGCACTTTTTTCCAGTAAGGGTAATATGATCATTTTCATTGTCTGTAAAATTACTTTACTTATTTCCGATAAGGGTACTATGGTCATTTTCACTGTTTCCATAATATTTATTGCACTTTTTTTACAATAAGGGTAATATGGTCATATTCACAATATGTAAGAATTACTTTACTTATTTCCGATAAGGGTAGTATGGTCATTTTCACAGTCTCCATAATAATTATTGCAATTTTTCCAATAAGGGTAATATGGTCATTTTCACAGTCTATAAGAATTACTTTACTCATTTCCGATAAGGGTAGTATGGTCATTTTCACTGTTTCCATAATATTAATTGCAGTTTTTTTCAATAAGGGTAGTATCGTCATTTTCACAGTCTCTATAATATTTATCGCATTTTTTTCCAATAAGGGTAATAGGGTCATTTTCACAGTCTGTAAGAATTACTTTACTTATTTCCGATAAGGGTAGTATGGTCATTTTCACGATCTACATACTCCTCCGTTTAAAAAGACATCCGCTTTGACTTTGTCAAGATATTAAGGAGACCATAGTAGTTTACATGCCTACCCTTAATTACATGCCTAATTTATTTCAATAAAACCGTTAATAATAAAAACTACCAAAAATTGTTATGGGATTGTAAATAGGAAATACAAAAAGGAATGAAGGATAAATTTTTTTCCTTAATGACACAAATTTCATTAATATTTTAGACTGGGTCCCATTAAAAAGATTTTATAAATATAAAAACTTAAGGGTATATTAGAAAGTTCATTGGAAAAACATGATTATGTAAATGAAATTGGACATAATTTTGAAAAAGGACCAAAATAGAATAAAGGACGGTCTTTTTTTGAAACGAGAGGAGTAATATTTATTACATTTTTTCCAATAAGGGTAATATGGTCATTTTCACAGTCTATAAGAATTACTTTACTTATTTACGATAAGGGTATTATCGTCATTTTCACATTCTCCATAATATTTATTGCACTTTTTCTAATAAGGGTAATATGGTCATTTTCACAACTGCAATATTTACTTTACTTATTTTTGATAAGGGTAGTATGGTCATTTTCACGGTCTCCATAATATTTATTGCATTTTTCCAATAAGGGTAATATGGTCATTTTCACGATCTCTAAGAATAATTTACTTATTTCCGATAAGGGTAGTATGGTCATTTTCACCGGTCTCCATAATATTTATTGCACTTTTCCAATAAGGGTAATATGGTCATTTTCACGATTTATCCGATATATTTGAACCTGTGATGTTCAATTATGATATATTTCGTCTCCAGTTCATCCGAACGAGAAACTCAGCTTTACCTCTAGTAATATTTGAACCTGTGATGTTCAATTATGATATATTTCCTCTCCAGTTCATCCGAAAGAGAAACTCAGGTCTAACTTTAGTAATCTTTGAACCTGTGATGTTCAATTATGATATATTTCGTCTCCAGTTCATCCGAAAGAGAAACTCAGCTCTACCTCTAGTAATATTTGAACTTGTGATGTTTAATTCAGATATATTTCGTCTCCAGTTCACCCGAACGAAACTCGGTCTAACTTTATTAATCCATGAACCCGTGATGTTCAATTATGATATATTTCGTCTCCAGTTCACCCGAACGAGAAACTCGGAGTCTAACTTTAGTAATCTTTGAACTCGTGATGTTCAATTATGATATATTTCAGCTCAGTTCATCCGAACGAGAAACTCGAGGTCTAACTATTGTAATATTTGAACCCGTGACGTTCAATTCGAGATATATTTCGTCTCAGGTTCACCCGAACGAGAAACTCGAGTCTAACTTTAGTGATCCATGAACCCGTGATGTTCAATTATGATATATTTCATCTCCAGTTCACCCGAACGAGAAACTTCGAGTCTAACTTTAGTAATCTTTGAACACCGTGATGTTCAATTATGATATATTTCGGCTCCAAGTTCATCCGAAAGAGAAACTCAGCTCTACCTCAAGTAATATTTGAACTATGATGTTCAATTCAGATATATTTCGTCTCCAGTTCATCCGAACGAGAAACTCATGTATAACTTTAGTAATCTTTGAACCTGTGATGTTCAATTATGATATATTTCGTCTCCATTTCATCCGAACGAGAAACTCAGGTCTAACTTTAGTAATCCATGAACCTGTGATGTTCAATTATGATATATTTCGTCTCCATTCACCCAAAGAGAAACTCGGCTCTAACTTTAGTAATCTTTGAACCTGTGATGTTCAATTATGATATATTTCGGCTCCCAGTTCATCCGAAAGAGAAACTTCGGGTATAACTTTAGTAATCTTTGAACCTGTGATGTTCAATTATGATATATTTCGTCTCCATTTCATCCGAACGAGAAACTCAGGTCTAACTTTAGTAATCCATGAACCTGTGATGTTCAATTATGATATATTTCGTCTCCAGTTCACCCGAAAGAGAAACTCAGCTCTAACTTTAGTAATCTTTGAACCTGTGATGTTCAATTATGATATATTTCGGCTCTAGTTCATCCGAAAGAGAAACTCAGCTCTACCTCTAGTAATATTTGAACCTGTGATGTTCAATTCAGATATATTTCGTCTCCAGTTCACCCGAATGAGAAACTCAGGTCTAACTTTAGTATTATTAACCTGTGATGTTTTCGAATCTGATATATTTCTTCTCCAATTCACCTGAATTAGAAACTCAGGTCTAACTTTAGTAATATTAACCTGGGATGTTTTCGAATATGATATATTTCTTCTTCAGTTCACCCGAATGAGAAACTCGGGTTTAACTTTAGTAATCTTCGAACCTGGATGGATTCGTCGTTCTTACCAAGTTTCTGACTTAGAGAAGTCAACTCGCGGCCAGGTTTCGATCTCGGATCCTGGTACGTATACAATATGCAGAAATAGGGTTTTTTTAAGGTTTCGTTGAATATCTCGAAGGAATCTTACCTGTAAATGGATGGATTCGTCGTTCTTACCGAATTTCTGACTTAGAGTAGTCAACTCGCGACCAGGTTTCGATCTCGGATCCTGGTACGCATACAATATACATAAATAGGGTTTTTTAAGGTTTCGTAGAATATCTCGAAGGATCTTACCCGTAAATGGATGGATTCGTCGTTCTTACCAAGTTTCGACTTAGAGAAGTCAACTCGCGGCCGAGGTTTCGATCTCGGATCCTCGTACGTATACAATATGCGAAATAGGGTTTTTTAAGGTTTCGTTGAATATCTCGAAGGAATCTTACTCGTAAATGGATGGATTCGTCGTTCTTACCGAATTTCTGACTTAGAGTAGTCAACTCGCGACCAGGTTTCGATCTCGGATCCTGGTACGCATACAATATGCAGAAATAGGGTTTTTTTAAGGTTTCGTAGAATATCTCGAAGAAATCTTGCCTGTAAATGGATGGATTCGTCGGTCTTACCAAGTTTCTGACTTAGAGTGGTCAACTCGCGGCCAGGTTTCGATCTCGGAGCCTGGTATGCATACATATATGCATAAATAGGGTTTGTTTAAGGTTTCGTACCAGTAAATGGATGGATTTGTCGTTCTTACCAAGTTTCTGACTTTTAAGTAGTCAACTCGCGGTCGGGTTTCGATCACGGAGCCTGGTTTGCATACAATATGCAGAAATAGGGTTTCTTTAAGGTTTCGTAGAATATCTCGAAGAAATCTTACCTGTAAATGGATGGATTCGTCGTTCTTACCAAGTTTCTGACTTAGAGTGGTCAACTCGCGGCCAGGTTTCGATCTCGAGCCCGGTATGCATACATATATGCATAAATAGGGTTTGTTTAAGGTTTCGTACCAGTAAATGGATGGATTCGTCGTTCTTACCAAGTTTCTAACTTAAAGTAGTCAACTCGCGGTCGGGTTTCGATCACGGAGCCTGGTTTGCATATAATATGCAGAAATAGGGTTTCTTTAAGGTTTCGTAGAATATCTCGAAGGAATCTTACCTGTAAATGGATGGATTCGTCATTCTTACCAAGTTTTTGATTTAGAGTAGTCAACTCGCGGCCAGGTTTCGATCTCGGATCCTGGTACGCATACAATATGCAGAAATAGGGTTTTTTTAAGGTTTCGTAGAATATCTCGAAGAAATCTTGCCTGTAATGGATGGATTCGTCGTTCTTACCAAGTTTCTGACTTAGAGTGGTCAACTCGCGGCCAGGTTTCGATCTCGGAGCCTGGTATGCATACAATATGCAGAAATAGGGTTTCTTTAAGGTTTCGTAGAATATTCCGAGGGAATCTTACCTGTAAATGGATGGATTCGTCGTTCTTACCGAATTTCTAATTAGAGTAGTCAACTCGCGGCGAGTTTCGACCTTAATTAGAGTAGTCAACAAACCCTTAATTTGTAGGCGGAGTTTCGGTGATCGACCTGACCGGTCGGTCATCGGGGTCTAGGGGCGGCGCCTTGCAGATGCGAGAGAGGCGGCGTCAGGAATTTTCCCCTAGCAGAGTGCGAGACAGCGTCTCGTAGGAATTTTTCTGATTTAGGGTTTCTAATGACAGTTAGAAAACCGAACAGAAACATCGTTTTCCCAACATACACCATTGTTGGAAGAGTTGTCTATTCACCCTGAAAAGATGCCTGTTGGAGATGAAGAGTCATCTTCAACAGATGTTAAACTCTCTATAAATTGCGCCGTTGTTTTGCGTTCAAAATCAAAAAAACTCTCTCTATTTTCTCTCTAACAAGCATCATCAGAATCAAAACCTATGTGTTCTTGGTTGGGTCAAGGTTGTACAAGATTTGAATCCAACATTGTTGTAGGGCTTCAAGTATCCTAACGACAATATTCATTGACCTATTTGTACTCGCCAGTTCAATTAGGAAGGGTCGAATAATTGTCGAAAAGAATCTTTTATCAGAGCCTTGAACTCAGAGACAACATTCTATTTTTCACCCCGTTTTAGTGTCAATTTTCCAACATAAATTGGCGACAGTGGTAATAATCGTCTAGCTCTATCACACAATAACTAAGTTAAGTTACGTGTGTGAAACACACAAACATGAAATCCTGTCCCCATATCTCCCTGATTAGTTACTCGAGATACCTAGGTTTTCTTATAAAATGTTAGAAGAGAGAGAAATCACTTAACCTCATCACTTTTCTTTCTCCTCCGCCTCTCACCTCTCAATTTTCTCTCGTCAAAATATGGAACCCTAACTCACATCTGTTCCACGTTTATTTTACATCTTCTCGCTATTTCGCAATAAATCGAAACCGATCCGTTCAAGTAGAAGAAATGATGATTTTTAACTTTTACATATATTTATTCTTAACTTCAATGCCTAAGTGAATCTCGTAACTTAGATTTCGGTTTCACTAGTTTTTTTCATCGATTAAGAGTTATTTTTATGCCATAGTTCTAATTTTTTTTTCTCTGTGATTTATTAGGTTTTTTTGAAGGATAGCCTCTAGTTTCTAGGGGTCTTCTTCGTTTTTCTTGGTGGAGTCAATCTTTCAACTTAGGTCGTGTTTTCTTAAAACCCTGGCTTATTGATTCGATTGTGTTATTAGTAATAATAAGTGTTCTCTGATGTGGGTTTTTGTTTTTGAAGATTGTTGTAAAGGTTATATACGAATCTGAAGAAGAGGAGTATAGATTTACTGAGGAATGGGTTGTTGTGAAGTTGGGTTGGCTGACTCATAAGGTGAAGTCATAAAGCTTAGATTTTGTGTATGAACTCTTAGATTTTGTGATTTTTGAGCTGGTTTTATGTTTTGATAAGCAATTTCAAAAGATTTTGATTACGGATTTTGTTGATTTTTCAGCTGACAAAGATCTGAAATGGCATCTAACAGTGCAAGATGTTGTTACTGCTCTATGTTGTGTGTATGGTAAGCGATCTATGAGTTTATACTGCTCTATGTTAATGTTTTTCAATTAGAATTTTTTTGTTGTTGAATGAATGAGAAATAATTGAGATGGAGGTGATGATCCTTTCCCCATCTTATCCACTATGATTTTGATATGCGTTTTGTTTAAATATCTTTCTCAACAAAAGAGATTTCCAAGCCAGTTTTCTGAACTCAATTTTAGTTCAGTTTTATTTGAGTGGCCTTTAAAATTTTTTGATTTTGGGATTTGATGTCTACCCCTTTGGCTTGTTTAAGTGCCTATGGTATGATCAATTCCCATTAGAAAAATTTATTTGAATGAGTATTTATTTTTTTGTTTGTAAAGTGTTGATGATGATAAACCTAAGGATTGTTTCTCAAGAACAACTGCAGTTGCTATCGCCTTTTGTCGGGCTTGAGAGCTAATGCTGCCCTTGGATGTCTACGAAACATCATCTTTACAAACTTGTTTTTTTCGAAAATCTTCGGATTTCATTTTCTATTGGCTTTTACTTGGTTTATATACATGTTTATTTTTGCTGATTAATTCATCTAATTGTATGAATTGAGTGCGGATGATGAATTGAGTGTGGATGATGGTCCATTTACTCGTCGTAGTTGTTGCTTGATGTTCCCTTGTGTTTCTTCAAAGACATTGTTGTTCTATGTCTGAGTTTCTTTTTTCATTTTATTATGAATATATGAGGATTTCTAGTTTGAACCTAAACAAGTCATTTTATTTCCAGTTGGTACGAGTCTCTTATTTGATTTACTTCTATAATTTGAAAGCAGTTATGCTTTATCTTTTGTGCTTTAAGCTTTTAAGCTTTTTTCTCTATCAATGTCGCCGACGTGAGATACGTAGTTCCTTCTGATTTGATTGTTGGGCAGTTTGTTTATGTGGTTCGAAAGAGGATCAAGCTTAGTGCTGAGAAAGCCATATTCATCTTTGTTAAGAACATTCTTCCACCCACAGGTGAGAAAACACTCCGTATTTAAACATTTATTTTGTTGGAAGAAACTGCAGTGTTAATTAACTTGTCATTTTTGTGGTGTTGGGTGCAAATTTGCTATGATGTCCGCTATCTATGAGGAAAACAAGGATGAAGATGGGTTCCTGTACATGACTTACAGTGGGGAGAACACATTTTGGTTTTAACTGCAATTCCAGGTAACACTATGAGGCCTGGGGAGCCAATGCCGCTAAAGGTGATATGTGCATGAATTTTGTGGTTGTCAAGTTTTTTCTAGCATGCTATTATTGTGTTTAGCTTGTTTGGAGTTTGGTGCTTTAATGGTATGTATGTTGCTGAATAGCATTGTGTTATTTCTTTATACATAATACATATCAACAATTCCCTAGGCTCTCACCTAAACATGATTTCCTGCAGAGATTGCAAGGTTGTGTTTTCTCATCTTGTTTGGTTTTATATATGGTTATCAAGCTAGTTATCTGTTTCACGACTGTATATTTATTGATTCGGATCTTGTGAAATGGACTGAATGTGTTAGTAAACTGTCTTGGCTGTGCCTATCTACAATGCCACCAAGGAAGTAAAGAAAGCAAAGAGGAGCAGGTAGCGCAATCACTGCAGTTGAAACATTTTTTTTTGTCTTTTTTTTCCCTTCTTGTACTGCAAGTCTGCATTAGACAAGTTAAAATCATCCGGTTATAATGATTTGTTTTTCTTATGTTCACAGGAAAGTATGACTGATGGCAGTGAGAAGTCTGATAAGTGATAGTCCGAGGTGAATGATAACGATATGAGAAGTGGGGATGTAATAACTATCCTACTTTGATTGTTTTATTTCTTTGTGGGATGTAATTCAAGAAATGCGATGTAGTTAGCCTTGTGAATGCTCTAACCGAATGGTGTTCTACCGAATAGGTTGATATGGTGATGATTGGAAATGAAAGTGACTAAATGGATCTTGCAATTCAGGTATTTTTGAACTCGATGAGTCTCTTGTATGTTCATTTTCTTTACACAAGCACCGCTTATTTTGGAAACTCATTTCTTTTGTGTCCTCGATGAAAGAGATGTATTAATCGATCATGCTTTGCATGGTTTGATTTTTGATTATTTTTATTTATTTTCATGTATGTCTTGTCGGTGTTGTCAATATTGTTATGTTAACTATTCTCTCCGACTGTTTTGCGTAGGAATCATGATGAGTAGAATGAAATCTCAAGAGCATTGGGATTGTATCTTGTTGGCAGGTCATCCTTGGATTAGTAACTACAATGATATTCAGGCTCATGAAAGCCTATATGCACTCGTCATCTCTACATAAAGCGACGTAAGAGTGAGTACTTTAATATTCTTGAAATTTGCTTTGTTGTTGATCATGTCTCGTAATTTTTTTTTTCCGCGCCCCTTGCTTTTCGTGCATTGTCCAACCTTGTGGTTTACTTTTTGCTAAGAATGTTGTCGTTTTTCGTACTTCCATGATTAGCTTCAGTAAGAGTTCTCTGTATTTGCCACTACTGACCAACTATAACTTTATGTGTTTCTTATAGGGAAAGAAGAGACTTGCTGAAGTTGCTAAACTCTTGGACAAAAATGTTAAAGTAGAAAGTCCTCAGAAGTCGGGTGAAAATATTTTTTCATTTGGCTTGCTTTGTTGGATTGTTATGTTGCTGCCATTTTTTTTTATTTTTTCTAATTATCTGTAACTGTCCACGTTTTTGCAGGTGCTGATGGCAAGAAAGGTGGTGTTGTTCGTCAATGAAAGACCCCAAGGGAGGAAAGACCCCTGCAAGTGGAGGCAAGTCAAACAAATCTCTAAAATATACTTGAATTTAATTTTTTTACTTAAATCTTTGTGATGTCCATATATTGGCTGTCCGCTTGTTTCTGCATTTGTTCTCATACTGATTTGGTTATTTTGTTTATCTGTGTAGGGAATTCGGTTGTTGGTGTCTACTAGTTTGTTAAGACACTTATTTTTTGGTGCCTAGGAAGTTTGTTTTCTTACTTGCAATCATATTTGTTTCTTTGTTCATGAATAGAATGTTTTTGTTTTAATGTGTATGTATGAATTTTAAATTGCGGATAGTTTACATGCTTGTGTTTCAGGTTCGGTTGTTGTATTGCAGGGCTGTGTTTCAGGTTTAATTGTGCAGGCACAGAATCTGGAAGGCCAGAATCCATGAGAATGACCTGGACTATCCATTTTTTTTAATTGTAATTGAAAGAATTGTCGCTGCATTTAAGCGTGACCAAAACTGTGAAGAAAAACAACACGTGTCATCATCTTAATGCCGTTACAAATGAGAGTAACTGTTTAAACGTTACAGCAATAGTGACAAAAATATGACAGGTGTCCGTAGGGAATTTGTTGCAAAAAGTATGCAACACTTATATGTGTTATTGTAATCGTAACAAAAAGTGACACGTGGCAAAACCAAATAGTTGCCTAGCTGGCAGTGCAAGACACGTGCCATCACCGAATTGTTGCAAAGTTAGAGTAACAATTAAATCTGTTATAATTGCTGTAACAATGAGCCACGTGTCGCTATTCTAAAATTAGGTTAACTGTTACTATTGAATAATGTAACAATTTATAAATGTGACTGTAACCAAATTTTGTCACAGTGAAAACTGTTAGAAAAAAAGATAACAATTAATATCACAGCGTTTCTCTAACGGCGTATATGTGTTACAAATTTATTCTGCAACAGAAATGCCCTGTGACAAAATCCGTGTTTTGGTGTAGTGCCTTAAACGTCTTCTACTTTCTTTATAGATTTTGATGTCGCTCCGTTTGTTGATGATGATAAGTTTCTACTGAGAGAGAGTCGTAATCCAAGAACCAAGACTACATTGTGAGGTTGCTTTGTCTTTACGGCATTTCCGACCTACTTGCCTTTCTATCATGGATGGTTAGGTCCATCACGGTTACCCTCTAAAAGGAACAAGTTCTCTCCTGAATTTCAAGGATCTCAATGTCTTTTTCTCTAATGTCTCAATAGATTGTTATCCCTAGCATTCCAATTTCTATCTTTTCGGTGAGAAACAGTATGTAAACTTAGCTAACCGGATACCATGTGACGCTAGAAGTTTCAAAAATGCAACTAAAAAGTTTCTCTCATACCCCCAAACTTAAATCTGACATTGTCCTCAATGTTCTAAAGATGAAATTAAAAACATGAACAAGGAGAAACTGTTACCATTTGAAGCAAAAGAGTTTAAGGAAAAATATTACCGTGTTGCAAGAGCATGGGTTACCTCCCAAGAAGTGCTAAGTTTAAAGTCTTCAGCCAGACATTGGAAAGGGTTAGTCACCTCGAAGAGATCATATAGCAAGAAGGAATAATCGGGTCATCTGGATCAAAAAGTGCTAACCACAAGAAGAGGAGACTGCAACAGACCAGGAAGATATCCAACACACCCTTATATATCTTTTTGTTTAAGACAACTACATCTAGTTGTGGTTCGGGTTCAAGTTCTATAAAAGGGTCTAGATAAATAGTTTTCATGGGCTGGACTTCCTCAAAAGAAGGATTCTTAAGATCAGGTTGTAGAGTCTGGAAATACTCAGTTAAGAACTTAGAAGCACATAATAATAACCTGAATAACTGGGGATCCTCTAAGTCAATCAGTTTTGACTTACACAGCTGACCACAATAAGATTGGTGGTCTTCCTTAAGCAAATGTGTCGACCCTAATATCCTAAAGTAATTAGGTTTAGTCTCAAAACTTAATAATTGACACATCTAAAACTTATACGTTCCCACAATTGGAAGGAAGGTTTTTGGTGGGAAAACAAAGTCAATCGTGGTATCATAGCCTGGGTTAACCACATCAACCAGAGGATGGGTTTCTAACAACTGAACTTCTTTATGGACACAACTAGGTTCAGGAAAAAGTGTATGAAGATAATCTTTTAAAATGGTTGAGGCACATATTTCAAGTCCCAAGTTAGGGACCATTCTAAGATTTAAGGTACATGGAGAATGATAATCATCCCCAAACTTAGAGTTTTCAGTGTCTCTAGAAAGACTAGTCACAACTTCCCTAATTTCAAGGTCATCTAATTCCTGAAAATGGTCAATTGATTCTTCTAAGTCAGGTACATCCTCACTCATCTCTACAAGTTCATTTTCTTTTTCTAAGTCTATTGTTTCTAAATCGCTAGACTCAAAATATACTCGTTCCTCTAAACCATCCTTGGCTTCGTAATCAAAAGGAAATACTACATCGTCTAAAACGGGGGTATCTCTAGTCAAATCCTCATCCTTTTGAATAGGTGAATAATTATTAAAATTATTTGGATTTGAACTAGGAATAATATTATCGTTATGAAGCTCAATTGGGGTAACAATTTCCTGATCACTATGCCTATTTATTTCAAATTCTTCATCAACACTATCCTCATCATAATCATCATTATAATAATATGAAAATGGTTGAACCTCATCTAGACAAGTAGTGTTACCAATTTTATCCTCATCATCTTGATTATGTAAATAACTATCCTCATTTTCAGGGGTACTATTGGAAACACTAATATTATCTCGAGGAGTTCCGTTCTGGGCCTCTAAAAGCTTTCGAATCGACTCATATGACTTCATTATGGTATCGTGACTCGACTCACATGACTTCCTTAATGTATCGTGACTCGACTCACATGACTTCCTTAATGTATCTAGGAAAGAAATTTCACTCATTGCATTGCTTTCGTCCATAACTAAGTTATTCATTTCTGCGAACTTACGTGTCGTCTCAGCTAACTTACGTGTTGACTCTATTAGAGAGGAATTTTGCTCGTACGACCGGGTGGCGTGTGGATAGTAATTGGGATCACCATGGTATGACCCATAACCTTCAACAGTTTGGCGTTCCCAACCACTATTCACACTATGGTCATAAAAAGAGTGATGTCCAAATTGTTCAGTTGGATATTCATATTCATTGTGATGGCTATTGTAATACCAGTTTGACATCCTAACTGCAAGGGAATTCTACACAAGCACAAACAAGGCTGACTCGACCACAGCAAACCTACTGATTTCTAGCAAACAAAAAGCATGATGGCTCCACTTAGATTGTTTTCTAGACCAGCTTCTAATCCTTCGAAAGGGAATTCGTTACAACCGAGCAAACCCCTCTGGAATCAATCCGAGTTTAAGTAAGTTGAATAGAGGCGAGGGAAGCTGCGTGGAGCTTTGATACCCAAGGCCTCACCACATTACAAGGCGGCGCAGTCACGCATTCAACTCACAGAAACCATCATGAACTTCGAAGTATGCTCAAAAGAGTAACCAATATCTTTCGAACGACTTTCCTATTAAGCTCGTTACCCTATAGGTCTCGTTCTAGTCAAAATTTTAGGCTTAGGTTCGTGTTTGGTTTCGTTTTCCTAAGGCGGGCAAGAAGAGAACGGTGATGAAATCCGAACCCTTATCTTATATGGCCAGTCCTTGCCCTTTACTAGGAAATTAAAGCGGTAGTTTTCAATACCTCAACATATATGCATACAAAATCATCCAAGAAACCCGCTGACGTGGGATTCGCGGGTGTTTAGAATTCTTACCTCCCGTTCCAGACGGGGGATGAACCGTTGAAGTCGACTCGGGCCACGACTCCTATGTCATGTACGAACCCGAGGGGCCGAGACGATATTGTAATCGTCGTCCTTCCCTGTGCAGTTTATATTTAAATAACCCTTCCTTAGGGTTTTAAAAAAAAATGTCCAAAAGTCCAAAATAAAGTCCAAAATTAAGAAGTCCAAAAAAAAAATAAAAAAAATAAAAAAAATAAAAAAAAAATAAAAATTACAAAAATAATTACCTAATTACAGTTTCTAAAAATAAATAATAAAAAAAATTAATTACACTATATACAAAATTTTCTTCTTTAGTCCTTTGGATTTTCTCTTTTCTTTCCTTCTTTGGCTTCGCTTTACTTTTCAAAACTTTTTCTTTCTCATAAGCTTCGCACCAAATCTGAAAGCATATAGAAAATACCAAAACGCGTAAAAAGGAACAAAAATAAAAAAAAAAAAAAAAAAAAAACCTAAAAACAAATCTATACACAAGTCCGCGTCGGCGGCGCCAAAAATTGATATGACTCAATAATGTTGTAGAAAATGGTAGTAAGGTTGTCGTTCACTCGGACTTGACGAGATCGATTTTAAGTTTTAATAAAAGAGAATACAAAATATATACAATTTATGTCACAAGTTGGAGAGAGTTACTGGGACTCGGGATTCCGCCAATTCTTACATTCATGCGGTTCATCTATTAATTCCGGACAATTAAGGCTCATAAAGTAACAAATATCGACTCTAATTCTTTGCCAAGGTAGATTTTATAAAGAATTATATGTAACTCACAAGCATGGCGCATCTAAAGTACCTAAGACTAAGCATGCGACATCTAACGAATTCACAAATAATCAAGAAAAATCATAAATCAATTATAATAGTGCAAATAGTCATAAAGGAATTAAATAGAATTACCACATGGGTGCAAAACATCTTCCTCCGTCGTCCCAGTGATGGGTTCTAGCTCATCATGGTGTAAACACGCTCAAAAATCATTATTAATGCTCAAAAAATGGTTTACAAATGATGAACAAGGGAGAAAAGATGAAAAGCCTGATTTGTAATGATTTTAATTGTTACAAAACGGACTATTACGAAGAGCGATAGAAACAAGTCTTTGTAAAACGTAGCATATAAGTCTGCCCAAAATAAGTCTCGCCTTCCGTATTACGACGCACGGCTAAGGGTCTCATCAGCTTGTAGAAGAACGATTGTCTTTGAGAGTCTGTTCTTCACGTTCTTGGTGCAGCAAGCGGCAGTGCAGAGAATAACTCGCAACTCTGATTTTCTTGCTCTTCTCGCGTTCCAAATCCTCCCAAACTCTCTGTGTCCTCTCTACTCGACCCCATAACCTATTTATAACCCACAACGACAAGAATCTTCCCTCATAATCACCAAATATCTCCTCATTAATAAAAAATATTCTTCACGGGATAATTTCCTTTTCTTGATTCTCCACGCGTCTGCCGGTATCGAGTCTTCCTTATTTGATCCCTCCACGCTTATTCGAGAGACAAATACCTATCCAAAGACGAGCGCGTAACTCGTTTAACCACGCTGAAATCCCGAGTATCTCTCCTCCCGTCCGTGCCGCCCTGTTACTTCTTCTCGCGACAATTCCATCCAAAACGGGTCGAGCAAAAGGCCTATACCAAACCTGTTAGGTCCAATGGAAGCTACCCGAGAAAATATCACCATTTAGTCTCACGGGAAAGGCTCCAAAATCGCATCCCTAATTTTCGCCACTTGAAACTCCATTTCGCCAAAAGCTAAATTTCAAACGAGGAAGAAGGGTGTCCCTTAACCAGCAGCTTGGGGTGCGAATAGTAATGGGTTACCCCTTAGAAATTGGGTTACCCCTTATCCAAAGACGAGAGTCCGAATAACAAATGTCCTCCGGGGGTGTTCCGAGCAACTTTTTGAGCCGAATTTTCCAAAAATATTTATTTCCAAAAATACCTAAAAATACATAAAAACACAATATTAGAACAAAAATCGAGTTCCAACAATACCAACACTGAGGACAATTCAGACACAAAAAATGTGTCTATCAGCCAGTATGGCATTCTATTGATATTCAAAGTACTTTTTTGCCATTGGAGTCATCTTCTCGAGATCCAATTGCATTATTTCCCTTTCTTCTTTCATTTGAGCTGCCTGAATTTGTTGTTGAGTTGTCTCTAACAACCTTTCCATAATTTGGTTTTGTTGTTGCTGACGAGGTGGGACAATCGATTGGGATTCTTTTAGATAATCAACAAGTTTACTGCCCTCGCCGCTCATCTGAGAGTCTTGCGAGGATGGTGTGCCGGGTTTATTTTTCCCAACCAACTTTTTATTAATTTGCGCATTTTTCCCCTGCTCTGGAAATGCGTTTATCTCCTGTAAATCCACCAGACCATGTTTCAGGTATAATCATTGGGCTCGTAGTAGGGGTAGATCCTGATGCAAAATCGATGCCGCTCGGGATATTATTTTTAAATGGATTTTCGAAGAACTGGCCTGAGGGTAGATTTTGGGAACTAGAGGGTGGGGAATTAAACATATTAGAGAAATTTGCATTCATTTGATTTGAAGGAGGATTAATCTTGTTCCATATCATCAGTTACACCGACAAGTACAATTGGAACATCTTTAAGCATCTCATACTCAACATCTCGTTCAAAAGCTTTTGTGTATATCTCAACATATAAGCTTTTCGCAATTATGATCTACATCAATGTAAAGATGCCGTAAATAAGATATTAGTAAATTAAAATGTTTACAAACAACATATACAAAAACTATAATAAAAATATTTAAATAACATACCCGATTAATTGATTCAATGCCCAGGTTAGCGACTGTAGCTCTTGCAACACAACCAGAAAATTTATCCACTTCACTCTTGATTTTGCTAAACCGATTACGAACGCTTTTTGCCGTACGAGCGTATCTATCTCCACCACAAGCTTCGACAAATTTATTAAAAAGCACCACCCAAAACTCTTCCTTATCTACATAATTGCTATAACCAATAGCAAGGTATTGAGTAATAAGGTGATGATTTTCCAAAACACTAAATCTCGTTCTTTGTTTCCTTTTTTGGCTTTGAGTCTCATCCATTGATGAGCAAAACAAAATTTAAAAATATTACTTAAACAAGTATAAAATTGGAAAGATTTTAGTGAAGAAATCAATTGATGTAGGAAGAAGAAATTGATTTGGTGTGGTTTGAGTAGAGAATTAGAGTGGTATTTATATAGGATTTTGAAAAAATGGCCGTTGGGATCCAACGGTGTAGAACATAGAGCCGTTATTAGTAATGGATGGTTAGGATCGGGTGTGAGAGAGGTGTTAAAGAAAAAAGGTCAAACAAATATTATTTACGAAAAACGTACTCAGTAGCCGTAGAAAAAGCTACGCGTACTCAGTACGCGTAAAGCGTAAAATAATACGGGTACTGAGTACCCGTGTGATTTCCCTTCCCTACACGAGTTATCAGATCTGTTCAGCTATGTAGGGATGGTGATGTATATCCCTACTCGTGTAGGGATATGGGAGACCATAGTACTTGTTTTTTTTTTTTTTTTTGAGGGAAATTGGTTTTTGAAAAGTCCACTGACGGCACAGTCAGTCAATTCTTGAGCATGCCGGTACTACTAACGGCATAGTATGTTGCTTCAATTTCTTTGTCGTCACATGATGTAAGGTATCCAGAAAATTGAATTTTTTTTCACTTGACTACCGACATTGATAGATTTCTATCGAGCATGGCGGCATTTAGTGACGGCATGGTCTTCATCAATTCTGGCATGGTCTTCATCACTTCCGGCGATGTAAAAAAATTAAAAATTTCTGAGATGGTCTTCGTCACTACCGGCATGGTCTTCATATATACCGGCATGGTCTTCATCACTTCCAAATGTAAAAAAATAAAAATCGTTTTCAAAGTGAGGAGCCGTCAGAGAAGGAGAAGAGAATTTGAAAGGGAGTAGGGAAAATTTAGAATTTAAAAGGGAGTGGGGAATATTTAGGTTTCAAATCCCTAACCCTAAAAGATATTAATAAGAAGTGAAGATAGAAACGGGGGATACGATTTTGTTTTTTGATTTTAAGTTTTTGATTTTTATCTTGAGGGAAGGGTATTTTAGTATTTTTGCCCACAAAAACACCCCTTAGCATACACTATTGGTTGAAAAAAGTAATTTATATCCCCCAATTCTTTTTGATAACCCCCAATTGCGCGTACTAAATTAATAGTAATGAAAGTTGCGGAGTGAATTTGGGTAAGGATTTGACTTTATATTACTTTACTAAAATTAACTGGGCATTTTTAGGGGCAACCCTAAAAGAATTAGGGGAGACACTAAAAGACAAAACAGGTCACCCAAACGTAAATCTAAGCTACCCCTTATCTTCGATTTTTCGAAATGGCCAATATGCCCTTATATAATCGGGAGCCTACACCATAATCGGTAGGTTACAGGTGAATCGGTAGGTTAAATTGAAACTATACCTACCGATTATTTTGTGGATACTTCGGCTAATAATCCCTTTTATAATCGGTAGCTTATCCAACTTGTAAGACTATCGATTATAAGGAGCCCCATATTCAACCTTGGCCAAATTTCATAGGTTTTGAGGGGTGCAGAGCCAACCATAACCACTTGGCTTGAGCTGTGGATGTAGCCATAATCAGGAGCCTAATAGGTTACATACACTATCGATTATAAGTTGCCCCAAAATGAGTTTCTTCTAAAATCCTTCACGTAATGAATTTTGAAATCTACCATAATCGGTAAGGTATATAATTATATAATCCACCGATTATAACGAGCCCCAGATCCAACCTTTGCCATATTTCATAGGTTTTGAGTGTACACAGCCATCCATAACCACTTGGTTCGTGTTTTGGATGCAGCGTTAATCGGGAGTTAAATATATTACCAAACCATCTGATTATGGGTTGCCCCAAAATGATTTTTTCTAAAATCCTTCATGTAAGGGAATTTGAAATATACCATAATCGTAGAGTTAACAACTTAACAACCTACCGATTATAAGGAGCCCCAGATCGAACCCTTGACAAATTCCATAGGTTTTGAGTGTACAGAGCCATGCATAACCATGTGGTTCGTGCTTTGGATGTAGCCATAATCGTAAGCCAAATAGGTTACACAACCTACCGATTATAGGTTGCCCCAAAATGAGCTTTTTCTAAAATCCTTCATGTAATGTGTTTGGAAATCTACCATAATCGGTAGTCTATCCAACTTAACAACCTACCGATTGTAAGGAGCCCCAAATCGAACCCTTGCCAAATTCCATAGGTTTTGAGTGTACAGAGCCAGGCATAACCATGTGGTTCGTGCTTTGGATGTAGCTATAATCGTAAGGCAAATAGGTTACACAACCTACCGATTATAGGTTGCCCCAAAATGAGTTTTTTTCTAAAATCCTTCATGTGATGAATTTTGAAATCTACCATAATCGGTAGTCTATCCAACTTAACAACCTACCGATTGTAAGGAGCCCCAAATTGAACCCTTGCCAAATTCCATAGGTTTTGAGTGTACAGAGCCAGGCATAACCATGTGGTTCGTGATTTGGATGTAGCCATAATCGTAAGCCAAATAAGTTACACAACCTACCGATTATAGGTTGCCCCAAAATGAGTTTTTTCTAAAATCCTTCATGTGATGAATTTTGAAATATACCATAATCGGTAGATTTATTACTTCTTACCGTCCGATTATACGAATCCCCAAATCCAACCTGTGCCAAAATCCATAGGTTTAGAGGGTACAGATCCAGGCATAACCATGTGGTTCGTGATTTGGATGTAGCCATAATCGAACGTCAGATTGGTTCCAAAACCTACCGATTATATGTTGCCCAAAAATGAGTTTTTTCTAAAATCCTTCATGTGATGAATTTTGAAATCTACCATAATCGGTTGAGTTTAAAACTTATAACCCTACCGATTATAAGTGGCCCCGGATTCAACCTTTGCCAAAAACTATAATATTCGGTAGCCAAAACAATAATTGGTAGTTTCACAAAATAATCGGAAGCAAACTCTTGTAATCGGTAGGCTGGGGTCTATATATTAGTGTTTGGAAAAAAAAAATTGACTCATTGTGAGATAACTCCCGACTGAGTGAGAGAAGAAGAAGAAAAAAAAAAAGAACTGGGTATATGTTGCCAACTTTCGATTGTTGCCAACTTCCATAAACATGGATGGGTACGAAGAAGGACATGAAGTTGTTGAAGTTCAAGGTTCACTACCGCTTAGAGATGACGATTTGGGGTATATGTTGAATGATCCAAACTTTGATGGAGATGAAACCCTAGAAGACGCTTTCATGGAAGAAAATGGAGAATCACCCGAGATCGAAGCTAACGATGCATTAAACATACAGGTATGTTGTTAACAAACTCTAATACCCATGTTATCCATGTTATGTGCGTTTGTGTGTGTTTTTGAACGTGAAAATTCGATTTCTGCATGCATTGAATGACATGAACGACATATATTCAGTAGTTAGTTTAGTACAATATCTACCGATTATCCAGAATCAGATATATTTTGATGTATTAATCTGCCGAATATGAAAAAAAATCCCCAAATTGAAAGCTTCAATTTCTCACAATAGGAAATTGTATACATAAATACACGTCCGATTATATAACGTCGCCCCAAATACGAATTTCTCCAAAAAAATGAAATATTCGTAAATCTTGATATTTAATAATCGGTTGGTTTATGAATTTATAGTCCCTCCGATTATTGAAGCTTTTTATACAGAAGAATTGTTCATTTGTGTATGTCGTTAATCGGTAGACTATATTCATACATGACTACCAATTGCTCATAATCGGTTATGTTGTATAGTATTAAATTACCGATTGTGTTACAATCGGTTACTTATTATATAAACTTCCTACCGATTGCTAATGCATAACTTGTTGTTGTTGTTGTGCGTAGGCTGTTGTAACGGTTGATGACGATTATTATTTGAGGCCTGATACTTCCCTACACTATGCAAACGATTTGGTATGTTCATGAATTATCTTTTCTTTTTCCAATCATTTGTGTTAGATGGTTATGCTTATTTTTTTTGGTATGTTATATGCGCATTTAGATATTTGGAAGTAAGAAGGAAGCAAAGGAATGGCTTATGAACAAGGCAAAAGAGAAGATGTGCGTGGTAATTCAGAACCCTTGCGTGAAGGACATTAGGTTTGAAATGGTTTGTGAGCGAGGTGGGAAGAAAAAGAGTCACGAGGGAAAGAATAATAAGTATTTAAGGAAGACGGAGAGGAAGAAGTACCGAACTCATACAAAGAAGATTGGATGCCCATTTAATATTGTCTTCTATAAGCCCGATGGTAAGGAAAGTAAAGATTGGAAAATGTCTAAAGTTGCTAATGGTTGTCACAACCACGATGATCCGGATACTCTTATTGGACATGTAATGGTTGCGAAGTTAAAAACACATGAAATGGAGATGGTGAGGTCTATGCGTATCCAAAAGGCGAGTGCGATCTTAAGTAAAATAAAGGCGGACGACCCCGACAACTTGTCTTCTTTTTCTACAATTACATTGAACTCCCGCAATTCTATTACAAGGTATTGTCATTAGCGTCGCGGACGTGTTAGACGAGTCCTAAATGGATTAAATCTTTCCATCGCCCTAAGGATTCTAAAATGAGCTTCATAACGGAAGCTGGATCTTTTCCATCTCTGTCATTCCCCGAGAGATCGTTCTATAACCTCATCATGGGTTTCACCCCTCAATCGATATTGATTCACAAGATAAGTTAAATGGATGAATTCTTCGACGTGTCTGTTTATTGAACCAACTCGGCAGAAAAGATCAGCGGAGTGACGGTTGTTTGGGTTACCGGTGTCGGCGCAGAATTTTTCGTGAATTTTCCCCAAATAACTCATACTCATTATGCCTCCTTTCCTCCGTTCTTCTCCTCGTCTCGGATAGAATTGAACATAGCGCCTACATAAAGATAAATCTTCTTCAATCATGAACTCCGTAGGGTTAATGAATGGTTGGGCCATTATGTTGAAGATGATGTTGGAGAGAGCTTAAAGGTATTTGTGTTCCATAGAGAGTAAAAGATACAATCCTTATATAGAGTTTAGAGTTCCAACGGCTCTATTCTGTTGGGGCAACTGTATAATCGGTAGTCAAATGAAGTATTTTTACTTCCGATTATATAGTTGCCCAATTTATTTTATTTTTGTAGAAATGTCATTTTTTTTGAATTTAAGAAATAGAATAATCGGTAGTTTATAAGACTTCCGATTATACAGTTGCCCCAAATTTTGTTTTTGCAAAAATGTCATTTTTTTCGAATTTGGGAACTAGAATAATCGGTAGTTAATATGACTTCCGATTATAAAGTTACCCCAAATTTCTTCCTTGACGAAATCACCAATTTTGGGAATTTAGGAGCTACTATAATCGGTAGTCTCGTGAGGTTCTTTTTCCTACCGATTGTTATAGATGCCAGATGCGCGTTAGGCACAAAATCGATATTAATCGGTAGTGTAATATCGTTACTAAGCTTCCGATTTCTTTATAATAATCGGGCACAAAATAGCTTCCGATTATGTAAGGGCATTAACGTATTCTTCGCGTTTTTGGACATCTTTTAACGGTGTATATGGGTTGGGAATAAAAAAGTCGTCCCTAATTCTTTTGGGGTCACCCCTAAAAATGCCAGGAAAATTAAGTCCTTTTTTTTTTCTTTATATAATTACCTAGCTCCCCCTCTGCTCTCTTCAGTGCACCACATACTTGGTCTGTCAAAAGGACATTCACTATTGGGCTCGTGATCTGATATTTAATAATGAAGTAGCTGGTTCATAGCACTTTTTTTTTTTTTTTTTGAAACAGAGTTCATATCACTTTCTTTCCTCTATGATTTCACGAATATTGAGTTGTCACTCAAAAGGAAATGCTCGTACCTCATCATCATGTGGGAATGTCTGCAATAATGTAATTTACTTTAGCATATGGACTGGACTGTGCTTCAATTGTGCCTTGTGTCAATCAAATTGCTGTGATTCCATTAGCAAAAAGGTAAACCGTTTTTGGTCAAAAGCTAAAACATCGACATATGATCAGATTCATAGTCTGGGACTTGAGAATTTCAATTAGGCACTTACACATCCCCAAAAGAAAATTCAAAACACTTCGGATCATCTCTTTGACATATCAATGAATTAAATGAAGCCTCCAAAGTCTTCAGATTTCCTTTGAGTTTACATAATTTGTATTATGAAGAGAACAACTCCATAGACGAGAGATTAGGTCGAGGATTGGACTGATCATAATATCCATTATAGCAGGGCCGTTCCTTAATTTTTTTTTGCCCCGAACCAAAACAAAAAATTTATGCCCCCTAATTCAAACCACCCAAAGTTAATTGATCATAAAACTAAATATATCAAAACCCCCAAAACTTAAAAATTCTAAATTCCAATCTTTCAAAAAAAAAAAAAAAGTTAACGAAATGAACACCCTCAATAAGTCTAAGCCCTAAATAATTGTTGAATTAAGCCAACATAACTAGATGGGGGAAAATATATGTAGCCCACTTAGAAAAAATTATGTATTAAAAGCCCACCATTAAGATACTAAATATACCGACTCCAAAATAGTTATAATAGTACCAGATTACATAATTAACCTTTAACTAAATTAGTATTAATAAATTCGGATATTTTGTTTCTTAAGAATTTAGAACTTTGAAAAGTCAAAACAAAATTAATGAGATTCCTAAATTAACGCTTTCACCTCGTTAATTGATTCTGCAACCTATATCCGATTCTCCGGTGAAATATTTGACCTTATAATTATTTTGGTATAACATTGTTTATCACCGTTTCCCTTTGGTTTTTAATTCTAAAAGCAAGCATTAGCAGAGCTCATGAAAAAAATCACATTATCACTGCCGTCAAGTTATACCATCATCTTTTGATAAAAATCTTGTATCAAAACTGATTGCTATAAGAAGAATAGTGCTAACACACTAGTTTCTTCAAGATGTGAGTCCCTTTTAGTTAAGTGATGATATATCGTTGTGAAAGATAGAATTTACATATATTATTGATGTGAAAATTGTTATTTATTGATTTTCATATTGTGAAAACTATAGTTATCCCATGTGAAAATCGCAGTTATCACAAGTTGGGATAATCGCAATTATCACCGATCCCAATATGCTATCAAGATAAACTTGAGAAAAACAAGAAATTAATCAACAATTAGGGTTAAATGACTATATTAATTCGCATAACTTAATTAGGTCCCAAAATTTCGCATAACATCCGAAACGGGACCTGAATTTCGAGAACAGACTAATCAGAGGATATAGAAGTTACGGGAGAAAAAAAAATCTAACACCCTACTCATGGTTGGATAATCCAACTCTATGCAGTAGTTGTCTATATTGAGTTTTTAATGAATAGCATCTCATTTTTTAGCGTATACTAGAGAAGAAAAGAAGAATTGGACTTGATAATGCTGCCAAACTTCCACAAATTCTTGTTCATTCCTTTTAAAATCTTTTCTAGGATATAGGTGAATCACCTGACCCGAAATAATGGAAACAAATTAATGACCGAAATTTACTCTCCTAATTGATAAATATGGTTTCCAATTATAGCGCATTTAGTTGATGACTAATACCGATTATTAATTATAGACTTATATTTTAAAAAAATTTCTTAATGGTATATAATGTATTAGGGTTAGTTTAGTCCATCTGAAATAATGAAAGTTTAGATTCACTCTAAACAAACTATAATGGATTTGGGCTACAGACATATGTAATTTTAATGATGGATTTCTAGAAGAGAGAAAAATCAAAATTGGGTTCCTCAGAAATTTCCACTAACTAGATCGATAAAAAAATAAACCAACATCTTCTAACCAAAATATAAACCCTAACTAGTAACTTTCTCTATTATATGTATTTTACAATTATGAAAATGGGGAAATGAAATCATATTATTAAGATCATATGATTCTCAATCATTCATTTAAAAACTCATAGAATACAAGAGGACAGAGATTTACCTTTCTCCTTTCGCTTTAAGCTTCAAAAGATAACGAAAAAGGGTTCTGTTAAAAACTCGAAAAAATTTGACGGGTTTAACCAAGTTTTATCCTTTAAGTCCCTAAATATTTATATTATAAGTGAAACATATGCCCCAAATAGCTATGTAGTTTCTTCAGTAAGTCCCTAACTATAATAAGCTTTTATGAATACCCCCAACATCAAACCAGGCTTTTGCTGCCCCTGGGCCTTGCTGCCCCAAAGTGGGCCTTTCCCTGATTTTCCTATAGGGCTTATAGATTACAAGTAAACAACAATGTTTTTCTTTTGAACCATCCTTAGGGGCATACATCAAAATTTTGGGGCATATTGAATAAGACAAAAACAGGGTGGGAAATAGTGTTTCTAGGGTACCCCTTATCTATCAACTTTAAAAAATGCTAAAATACCCTTGGATGATTAGTGTTAATTTTAATAATTAGTTGTTAATGATTATAGTTAGTGTAAATGTTAATTTAGGATAATAATTATCTTTTCAAATAGATTGAATGAGTGGAGGAGTAGAGAAGAAAACCTTTTTTTTTCTTTGAGATATTTGTGATTGTTGATATGTGTGATCCAAATTCGAGTGTGGAAGGTGAATTTTCATCACGTAAAGCTAAGAAAATACATATCAATTACAATGGAGATCCGGAGATGGCTTATTTGTTGGATTATGAAAACAATTTAACCCAAACTCAATCTCAAACTCAACGTTTTTCTCAAGCTCAAGATGATTACTTTTTGGAGCCAAATCCAGAAGATGAGTACATTGATGAGGAACACAATGCTAATAATATACAGGTATTGTTGTAGACGTTGTTTAATTTCCGTTTTGGAGCTTGAATTCACCAAAAGTTTGGATTTGTATGTAGTTAGGCACAACAGTGTTAGGTTTGGCAAACAATTTGGATGTCGAACCTTGAAATATAAGAACAGTTCGGTTTATACGATTGAATTTTATATAAGCCGAACTATCATTGAATTATTTTCACGCCAAATAATTTACTTGGTTCGGCTTGAAAATGTTGTTCTCATATAAGCCGAACCTTATACAAAAATATTTCTAAATTACAGTGTCATGTTCGGCTCGCACGTGTTCCAGCCGAACATAGTTTTATTGTTTTGATAAAACTGAAGTGTGGTGGTTCGGCTTATAATCTTAGTCCTTGATAAGTCGAACCCCTATATGTTTACTAGTTCGTCTTTGGAAGTCTAACTCGAATCAGCCGAACTTGGAGATCGGCTTTCAAGTATTTTTACGAATGAGTCGAACCTTACCCTGAACATATGTGATATTGTTGTAGATTGTTCCTAAAATGGAAACTATGGAGGATCAACCACCGCTTGGTGATGTCATTCATTAAGATAATAAAGATCACTTCCAAACTGACTTGGTAGGTAATATAATTTATGATTTTTTATTATTTTTCAAGTATGTTGTATTCAAAATCCGTAATAGTATCCATGTAGACGTGGAAAACTCGAGATGAAATTTTTCAATGGGATGAGGAACATGGTTGGAAAATCAATTGCGTCCTAGTTAAAGGAAGACAAAGCCGAAAGGAGCGGGTTGAGATTGTTTGTGAGAGAGGGGGGAAGAAAGTAAGCAAGAAGAAAAAGGGGGAGCTATATGTTGGGAACACCAGGAGAAAGTATAAGACTAAATCAAGGAAGATAAATTGTCCCTTCAAAATCGTTTTCAGTTGAAACTCAAATGAAAAGGTTTTCACCATGAATAAAGATATGGATTGCCAACATAACCATCCACGTCCAAAGGATCTTCATGGACATTATAGAACTGGAAGACTCAAAGATTATGAATATGCAGAGGTAGATAAAATGACACGAACACGTATGCCACCCTCTAAAATTCTTAGAAAATTGAAGGAGGATGATAAGAATAACAAGACTACGTTGCAACAAATCTATAAAATTCTTAGAAAATTGTTTTGTTTCTTGTTTTAGTTCTTCTTGTGGTTCTTCCTCTTCATCGTCATCATCCTTATCTTCATCATTGTCGGGCTCTTATTATTCTATAGGAAATGAGACCCTCGTGTCAGTTCCCCTTTTCCCTGCATGCAAGTTCTTTGTACCACCAGCTCGAGGTTTGGGAGTTTTTGAATAAGAAGGAGTCACCTCCATTGTTCTCCTCTTAAGCTTCTCTTTGAATTTTCCCGGATGGTTACTAAAACAAATGATACACCTTAATTAATTTTCCTAAAAAAAGAAATATGATTCTACTACTAAACACCGTGAAAAGTCACATATAAATAGACAAGTTTATAGGAAGCTATTAGCCATACACATAGTAAAGTTTGGCGCATTCGATATTTATCAAATTGAGCCGAACAATGTAAGATAGCATATACACGTACTTAAGTTCGGCTGATTAGCATAAAAATTAATTATTAGCCGAACTTGGAGGTTCGGCTGATTCGATATTCAAAACAAGACATACGTTTCAGCCGAACTGTTCTTCGTCTGTAGAAAAAAAAAAAGTTCGGCTGATAAATGTCAGCCGAACAATACACTGTAACTACCGAAACCCCAAGGAATCATCGATTACATTCATGAAATCAATGAAATACAAAAAAAAAAATAAGCAATGGGTTTGTGGGAAATACCTTTCGATGTGGAATTTTAAGGAATGAGGGTCTATTTCTCGCTCTCCAACACCAATTAATCCATTATCCTATTTAACTTCATATTTATCAAAAACCCTAGGTTGAGTTGTTGCAGAAACAATTCCAAGATTAGGCCTACCTGATCTAGCAACTCGGTTATAACGAGGTGGCATATTATCCGTGGGTTTAATCGATTTTTTTTTTTGTGAATAAACGATTTTGAAGAGGAGAAGAAGAGAGAAGAAGAAGAAGATGAATAATTTTTCTTTTGATTTTACGATTTAATTAAGTGGGTTAATTAGTAAATTAATTAAGTAGGTAATGGTTAATTAGTAGGAGGGTAATTAATTAGTGGTGGGATAATTAGTTGTAAGGTTTTAGGATTAGAATTTAATTTAGTGGAGGGATAGTAATGTAATTAAAACTATATAAGGGCATTATAGTAACTTAACCATCACTAGACACCCATATCAGGAATCTTTGGGTGGTATAATTTCTATGTATGCCCCAAAATTTCTATGTATGCCCCAAATAAGGGTTCTTTCTTTTTCTTTTTCTTTTTCTTTTTCTTTTTCTTTTTCTTTGATAGGCTATAATGTTGAAAAAGGAGAGTTATGTGAGTAAACAGAAGCTAGAGAAAGCTAAGATCAGTAATTACCATCTTCTATACACCCACACTATACAGGCAAATTTTTAGAATAGTCGAGGAGTCGTATCGTGTGCGAAAGGGTTGAATTAAAGTTGCCGACAACGAAAAAGGTGAAAAAAAAGGTTGAGCTTTAATGTTTGGTACCCAGCAAATGACCAACATATTGCTTTGGTACCCAACATTTCAAATATTAAGGGTTGGTACTTGGATCCGTGAGAGACTATCAAGTCAAACCATTGACCCGACGTTCTGTTATTTAAATAGTTAATAATTAATAATAATTAATATATACTTAACGCCGTTAACAGGCCGTTAGCACGTGCCACATGTGACTTCTAACAAAACGTGTGAACAAACCAAGTTGATTTGATGGTTGGTAATACACTGATCTAACGGATTAGATTCATCCAATTCAAAAAAAAGAGCCGTTACAAGAGACATGGCTTATAAAAGGACTCATTCACATCTATCAAACCACCATTTTTTTCTTCTCCATTTTTTTTTTTTTTTGAAACACCCTGCACCTGCAAATTTTCTTTGAAGATCACAACTGAAGCATGGCATCATCTTCCAGACTTGAATATCGAGTAAGTGTGTCAATTTTTTCAGATGAATACTATTATTAGCTTCACTGTTGGCAAAAACTACTTTTTCAAGATCATAACTTAACTATTATTTTGTAGGTGTGTCAGCAATGTGACAGTGTAGGTCATATATCCAAAACTTGCCCATGGACATATACCAAATGCACTGAACCTGGATGTATTGGTATTAGGATGCTATTGCGGAGTGATTTATCTCTAAGCAAGGGTAAGATGTGCTTAAAGTGTTAGTTTCCTCATTGTGTAGGTTTTTTGTGGCTTGATGATGCTAAGAATGCATCAAAAGAAACTTGTGAGCTCTGTCAGACAAAGGGACACATGAGAACCAACTGCATATGGTCCAACTTACCTTGCCCCACTGAAGAATGTCATGGAACCAGGTCTGTCAGAATATCCAAGACAAGAGAGCATCCAGAAAAGAGATTTCTGAAGTGCAATATATGCCACAAGTTTGACTGGCTTGTGGACTATATGGCATCACATGAGGCTGCTATGGTATGTGATCAGATAATGAAGTCATCCCCAACTAGATTTCTGAAGAACAAATCTGATGCTATGAAAGAAATATGCAATGCATTTACAACCAAGGTAAAGGTAAAAGTTAAAAATACTTGTTACTGCTGCAATGTTGATGATCATTTTGATAATTCATGCCCTTGGAAAGGAATCAAATGCTTATCTGGTTGCAACAACATAATGAAGCTAGGTAGAAGTTGTCAGCCTGATACAATGAATGAGGCATTCCTAAAGTGTGAGTTGTGTGGAGAATTTGTAATGCTGCAAAAACTATAAAACTAGAATGTAAGCTTCTTAATGTCTTTCTACTTTGTATTGTCTAGATAGTAACCTTCCTAATGCCTGCTATTATAATCTAGAGTGACAGTTGGTAATGTACCTGTTTTTAATGAATCAAAGTAATGTTTTAAAGATAATATGGGCACAACAACAACAACAACAAAAACATAAAGGGAATACAATAAATTGATACATAATAAAGTTGTCTTGTCTGCATTCACCAATACTTAGCCAAGGTTGTCTGCATTCATACATAATAAAGTTGTCTGCATTCATACATAATAAACTTAAAACTAGTGGTTTTGTTGCTCCTAACTAGTGTGCAAGTAAACTTCATTCATCCTCAGTGAGGTCAATGCTAAGACCATTAAGCTTCTTACCTAGCCAACCACAAATTTTGTTGCTCCTCCTAACTGGTGAAGAGTGACTGTCAATAGGAGGTTCCTTTCTTTTGTGTTGTTGTGTTGATGATGGTCCACCCCTTGGTATATTAGAAAAAACTCCTCCGCCTCTTGTCCTACATCCACCAGTTCTCATTGTTACTCTTTCAACACCTTCAGCTCTATTGATTACGTTTGTGTTCTGCAGAGGAGTGGATTGGTGGTCTGGTTATGTAGCTTGTGGTATTGTTGCATGTGCTTCCACCTGCATATGTTGAAATACTCAATCATCAAACACTAAAACACGAAATTCTGATGAAATTTATAGAAAATCATCCTCTTGTCATACCTGAACTCTTGGTGCTCTAAAAACAGGTGTGCTTCCTTTTCTAGTTTGGTTTAGAGTATCACCAGCATTCAAAATTCCAACACCAAATATTGTTCCATGTCTCATATGCACCAAATTTCCTTTCTCACCATTTGTTGGTCTTCCCCTCTTCCTTCCTATTACAGTGGTGGTTGTGGATGTACCTGGTGGTATCCAAACTGGTTGAACAGATGTTGGTTCCAAACCATCAACACCTCCTTCACCAAATAACAAATATTCAGCACCTCTGGACACTCTCCCACCTGCATTTCCACCTCTTCTGCCACCTCTTCTACATCCTCTACTGCCACCTCTGCCAACAAAAGTTTGTTCAGCTGGTGTGTTAGCTGGCACTGAAGTTGGAACTTGTGATGATGTTGCTTGCATTGGTGCTGATGTGGAAGCTGAGCTGGCACCTATGTTAGCAGTTAACCTGGCACCTCTGTTAGCAGATGAGCTAGCACCTCTGTTGGTGCTTTTCTTTCTTCCCCTTCTACCAGCATTAATTGTATGAATTGTTGAAGGGTCAGTCACTAAGAAGTCTTTAGCATGAGTGCTTCTTAGTTCACTAGGAGGTGGAGGCCTGGAATTTTCAAAGTCCCTAGCAGCTGTTCTCCTCTTATGTGGACCTGTAAAATCAGTAGAAACTACATAGAAAAGAGAAACAATAGTTAGCAACAAAGCAAGAACCTTGAATATGATGAAAACAATACCAAAATAAAATACCATACCTCCTCCTCTCTCTGCAATTTGTTGAGATGTTAACCCTGTACAAGTTGATCTGTAGTGACCAATTACACCACATTTCCCACATTGTTTGGTGTTTTTGTTACATCCACCCTCATCAGCATCCTTTCTTCTTTGTGATCTGGGCCTTCCAGGAGGTCTTGCAAATGGTGGTGCAAGAACCTTGAACACCTTTCCTTCAGCATCAGGCTACATAAAAACATAATTCAGCATTAGTAACAATTTACATTTTTGTGTAAAAATTTTGTGTAAAATTTACATTCACCTGAGGCTTAGGCCATCTTCTCTGATCCATCATTGTTTCAACATATCCAGCATATTGTAGTCTATAGTTGGCTACACTGTGATAAGGATCAATCAACCTGCAAAATAGAGTAAGAGTAAGAGACATATTTCATGAAGGAAAATGAAAGAAGAAAGAGACACACTAACAAAAGAGTAAGAGACACACTAACATTTTCCAGTCTGCATTTTTGTTGTAGAAAGATGCTTATATAGCATGTGGACAAGGAATTCCTGTCACTTGCCAATACTGGCAATCACATGCATGCTCTAACAAGTGTACATTCCAGCTGTTACCATGTGCATATACAACAGACCATTCATGTTGAGTGGAAGGAACTCTATGATAGAAACAAGCTTTGTCTCTGTTTTCCTTGAATATCTTCTCTGCTCTTGCTACAACACCTCCATCAACATACCCTTCACCTTGCACCTTCCTATCAAACATTAACCTCATCATCATGAGGTGAAACTTCTGCAATAACTTGCATACTGGAAGACCCCGGATATCTAAAATCCAAGAGTTGAAAGCTTCACTAAAGTTGCTAGTGATGTGCTCACACTTGCATGAAAAATCAAAGTAGCTTCTAGCCCAATGCTCCGCCTCTTCCTTCTCTAAATACATCTTTGCAGCCTCCCTTGCCTCACCAATCCTTTCCATATACCCTTCAAATTCAGCTGTGGTATATGCCTTAGCTGCATTCCAAGACAAACTTTCCATATGCTGTCCAGGATGGTACTTCTTCATGTTCTTCCATATATGCCTCATGCAATACCTGTGGTAGTGGTTGACATCACTAAAATTTACAACAACACCGACTTTAAGTCCCTTCACATTTATCGAAATAAAGGTCAAATCCCTCTGGTGTTGTTTCAAATATGGTGCCATGATTCTAAGAAACTCTATCCAATTTTCCTTGGTCTCAGATCTACACAAAAATATAGCAATTGGAAATAGCCCATTGTTCACATCCAAAGCTGTAATAGCTAGTATAACACCACCATACTTTCCATTCAGATGAGCACCATCTAAGCCTAACAAAGGTCTACCTCCATTTATAAATCCATCTATACTACATTTGTAAGCAATACAACAGTTCTCAAACTTTTCATCTTCATCCCATTTACAAGTAGCAACACTGCCAGGATTTTTCTTCAAAAGTTGTTTGCGAGAACTCGTGCAAAAACTCGTAACTCTCTTCAAAATTACCAAACACCTCTCTATACAGAGATGCCTAGCATGCCATGCAGCCATGTATGAGATCTGCACTCCATGTGCCAACTTGATTTCAGACTGGAAGTCTTTAGGTTTGAAGTTTGGGTGAGCTTTAAACTTCTCCAACATCATTCTAAATACCCACCTGCAAAACAATACATATTCATAAAGTTAAAGTAACAATCAAAAGTTAAAAGAAAAAAGAAAAAAGAAAAAAGTTAAAAGTAAACAACTAAAGTTAAAAGAATAAAGGGCAGGTGATGAGACAATACCTTGCTTTTGCAATGGGATTTATTATCCCATGTGTAGTGGAACATGTGTGCTCAAAACGACCACTTTTACACTTAAAAGAAGTCTTGTCATATGTTGAACAATATATTTTCCACTTACAGCCTTGGGATTTCTTGTGCACACATTCATATGACTGTTTGATCCTAGTGTTTTTCAGTTACTTTATATCAAAGTTTTGGAAGATCTGTTGATCTTTGATATAGTCCTTACAGTGCTGATAAGTGGCCCATTCCTATCCTACCCAACACTCATCTAGTATAGTGGTATCATTATTCCACTTATTTATCTCTTCTTCCTCATAAACTCTTCCACTTTTCTTAACATATGCCTTGTACTCTGCAGTTGACCTTAAAACATTTCTGATTTGAGTTGCAAGATCATATTCAAATTCCTCCTCATCTGGGAATGCCTCCTCTTCAGGTTCCTCATCAAAGTCAGAATGGTAGCCTTCTTCAGGATCACAACTATTAATGTTTGGTCTTGGTCTAGCTGGTGGCATCACTGAATCTTGAGGCTGTGAAGGCTCCACTTGAGTGACCCCCTCCACTTGACTAGGACCACCTTCTACTGCATTTACATCATCTGCTAACCCTGTCACTTGTGCATTTACATCTTCATTAACTGAACCAATATTTACAGCTACTGAACCAACATTTACAGCTTCATGTACTTCACCAGCATTTACATCACTATGTACTGAACCTTTACTACCACTTTTACTAGCAACCTTCTTCCTAACAACTTTCCTAACCCCTGTACTAACACCTACAACTGAATTAGCACCTTTACTACCTTCATTAATTGCTGTCTCTGCTACTTCATCATCTCTAACCCCTGTACTAACACCTGCAACTAAATCAACATTTATACTACCTTCATTAACTGCAGTTTCTGTTACTTCATCATCCAATTCAATAACTCTGCCTGTCTCATCAAAATTATTTAGTTGAGATAACCAATCAAGCTCTTCCTCCAACACACAATCAGCTCTCTTCTTATTCAAACAAGTATCTTTCTTAGCCCTTTGAGAATCATCCAAATATCCATCTTTAGTGGGGAAATATTTTTTTTCCTCCTACGGAACCCACCATTTCTGACAAAAAAATAGTAAAGGAAGGGACCATCAGATAAAAATACAAAATTGACATAACAACAACTACTATACAACTAAAAAAGATTGATTCTGTCCATTTAAACAACAACATCATCTTGTTCTTTATGAAGAAAACAAAAGAAAAAGTTATTCTTTAACAGTAGAATCAATAAACAATGAAAACCCTAATTTACAATCCCTATTTCGCATCTAATAAAACCCTAATTTCACAATCCCAATCTAAAATCAAATACAATGTGTTTCGAAATTACCTTATTGTGTCTCGATAATCTCTTGATTTTGTCTTCGATTTGGTCCTTTTTGTCTTCGATTTTGTCTTCTAATAAACAAAATTAAAGTTATCAATCTTATCAAACTGGTTTCAGTGGTAGATCTAACGAAACCCTAGGATTAAACAATGGAAATCACTCGAAATCAATTGAAATCACTTGAAATCTATAAAAATCGCCATTTCGGCTACACTGCAAACCCTAGTTCTATTTCTGCTCGATAACTGAAAGGATTAGGGTATAAGGTGTTGCTTTTATCTAACCTGTTGAGAATTCATCGTGGCCGTTAAAAATGGCACACGTATGACGCGTCGTCCAGATTGAAACACGTATCATTACTCTAACCAGCCGTTAGGACAACCCAGGTCAATGTTAGTATTGGTGAGGACAATAGTGTAATAACACGACTTCTGTTATGAGCGTTTTAGTATGGTCGGGTCAATGGTTTGACTTGACAGTCTCTCACGGATCCAGGTACCAACCCTTAATATTTGAAATGTTGGGTACCAAAGCAATGTGTTGGTCATTTGTTGGGTACCAAACATTAAATATCCCTTGAATTAAAGTTGCCGACGCTAAATACATTAACTTAATATTTTTTTACCGGGATAAAGTCTTCGTTGTTTTTGTTTGTTAACAGTTTACCATTCCAAAGAAAGAATCGTTTTCTGGGACCATGGTTTTTTTGGGGGACCATGGTTTTTTTAGTTATAAGTTCGGTTAGTTACAAAAAACTTTCCCAACCAAACATAAGTTCGGTTAGTTGCAAAAAACATTTCCCAACAGAACGTAAATTCGGTTAGTTGCAAAAACATTTCCCAACCGAACATAAGTTCGGTTAGTTGCAAAAAACATTTCCCAACCGAACAAAAGTTCGGTTAGTTGCTAAAAACATTTCCCAACCAAACAATAGTTCGGTTTAGTCACAAAAAACATTTCCCAACCGAAAAATAGTTCGGTTACGTCGCAACAAATATTTCTCAACCGAACCTTAGTTCGGTTACGTCGCAAAAATTATTTCCTAACCGAACACACCAGTCCCCCAAAAAAACATGGTCCCCAAAAAAAAACCATGGTCCCCAAATGAAGATTCTAAAGAAACCTTTGTTTTTGATGTTGTACGGTGAATAGGCTTTCTCTATAGAGACAAACCAAATTCATTTCATCTCGGTATTTTTGAAACCTGTTTTGAGGCACACTGATTTTTTTTTTTTTTTTTTTTTGAGGCATACTGAACAATGTCAAAATAGGGTCACTAAATAAAAAATATCATCATGCATTATCTATTCTTTTTGATAATGGCATAACTACCCTTATTTAATTAGTGTTAATGATTATGATTAGTTTTATTAATAATGATTAATTAATAATGTTAATGATTGACTAAGTTAAGTTGTTAGTGTTATATTAATTGAAAAAAATATGATTTTTTAGTGAGAGCGGGGTTTTCGAGAGAGGAAAAAGAAGTGATAAAAAAAACTAGGGTTTTTGAGATTTGAGAGATTTTTGTGATTCAAAATGGACGATCCAGGAGAAATCTTTATCTCGTAAAGACGATATAATACACATCAACTACAACAATATTCCAGACTTGGCCAACTTTTTGGATTATGAGAATGATTTCGCTCAAATTTTAACTCAACCTCAACCTAAAACTCAAGATGATGGTTTTATGAGTCAAATCCAGAGGAAGGATACATTAATGAAGCAACTTCTACTAATAATACACAGGTGTTGATGGTGGTTTTAAGACAAAGGGTAAAATCGTAAAACCCCATGACCTAGTGTTACCCGCAACACATTAACTAAGAGCATTTAACTCGGGTGTAAATAATTAATAGGGGTATTTTTTCAAAATGCAGTTAGGGTTTTCAAACACGAACCCTAATTCCAAAACCAAGCCGCACCCGCGCATCATGGCGGCAATGCCAAACCAAGCCGCATCTCGCGCACCATGGCAGCAATGCCAAACCAAGCCGCATATCATGCACCATGGCAACAATGCCAAACCAAGCCGCATATCGCGCACCATGGCAACCATGCCAAACCAAGCGCATATCTGCGACCATGGCAACCATGCCAAACCAAGCCGCACTCTGCGCACCATGGAAACCATGCCAAACCAAGCCGCATATCGCGCACCATGGCAACCATGCCAAACCAAGCCGCACTCTGCGCACCATGGCAACCATGCCAAAACAAGCGCATATCATGCGCACCACGGCAACCATGCCAAACCAAGCCACACTCGCGCACCATGGCAACCATGCCAAACCAAGCCGCACCACTGCGCACCATGGCAACAACGCCATACTTCCAAGCCGCTATGCCTTTGGCCCACGCCAAACATAGCGCCCTAGGTTTGCAAGACTTGCAACTAGGTCAACATGGCCACACGTGCCGCAAGCCATATTTCCGAGCCGCTATGCCTTTGGCCCACGCCAAACATAGCGCCCTAGGTTTGCAAGACTTGCAACTAGGTCAACATGGCCGCACGTGCCATTGGCACATGCCAACACGTGCCGCAAGCCATATTTCTAAGCCGCTATGCCTTGGGCCCACACCAAACATAGCGCCCTAGGTTTGCAAGACTTGCAACTAGGTCAACATGGCCGCACGTGCCATTGGCACATGCCAACACGTGCCGCAAGCCATATTTCTAAACCGCTATGCCTTTGGCCCACGACCAACATAGCACCCTAGGTTTGCAAGACTTGCAACTAGGTCAACATGGCCGCACGTGTCATTGGCACATGCCAACACGTGCCGCAAGCCATATTTCCGAGCCGCTATGCCTTTGGCCCACGCCAAACATAGAGCCCTAGGTTTGCAAGACTTGCAACTAGGTCAACATGGCCGCACGTGCCATTGGCACATGCCAACACGTGCCGCAAGCTATATTTCTAAGCCGCTATGCCTTGTGCCCACGCCAAACATAGCGCCCTAGGTTTGCAAGACTTGCAACAAGGTCAACATGGCCGCACGTTCCATTGGCACATGCCAACACGTGCCACAAGCCATATTTCTAAACCGCTATGCCTTGGGCCCACGCCAAACATAGCGCCCTAGGTTTGCAAGACTTGCAACTAGGTCAACATGGCCGCACGTGCCATTGGCACATGCCAACACGTGCCGCAAGCCATATTTCTAAGCCGCTATGCCTTGGGCCCACGCCAAACATAGCGCCCTAGGTTTGCAAGACTTGCAACTAGGTCAACATGGCCGCACGTGCCATTGGCACATGCCAACACGTGCCGCAAGCCATATTTCTAAGCCGCTATGCCTTCGGCCCACGCCAAACATAGCGCCCTAGGTTTGCAAGACTTGCAACTAGATCAACCTGGCCGCACGTGCCATTGGCACATGCCAACACGTGCCGCAAACCATATTTCTAAGCCGCTATGCCTTTGGCCCACGCCAAACATAGCGCCCTAGGTTTGCAAGACTTGCAACTAGGTTAACAAGGCATTCCGCACATGCCATTGGCACATGCCAAACACACACGCTGGTAGCCTAACTTGCAAACCGTGCAACCTACTACCAAGGCATTCCGCACATGCCAAACACACACGCTGGTAGCCTAACTTGCAAACCGTGCAACCTACCACCAAGGCATTCCGCACATGCCAAACACACACGCTGGTAGCCTAACTTGCAAACCGTGCAACCTACCACCAAGGCATTCCGCACATGCCATTGGCACATGCCAAGCACACACGTTGGTAGCCTAACTTGCAAACCGAGAAACCTACCACCAAGGCATTCCGCACATGCCATTGGCACATGCCAAGCACACACGCTGGTAACCTAACTTGCAAACCGTGCAACCTACCACCAAGGTATTCCGCACATGCCATTGGCACATGCCACACGCGCCACTAGCGGCGCCACTTGCACTCAAGATGCAACCAACACTCGAGACATCGACACAACCGGGGATGCTTCTTTAGGGTTTTGGTTTGGCGGTCACAAAGATGCGGCGTACACTACGCTCACATTAAGAAAGCGTGAAAAGGAATAAAGCGGTCAAATAAAAGAGGAAATAATGGTGAAAAATGTTTTCGCCCATTAAACCATGCGGTTACCACCTCCTCCCATTATTTCACCCTTTACTATCTTCCTTCATGAGGCCAGGGTACGTTTCAATATCGACTTGTATAAATAGGTCTTACCTATTTCCACCAGACAACAAGTCTCGGTCGGGAGAAATATACTACACTTACACTCTCAGAAAGGCAACTTTGCAAGCTCCCCCAAAAGCTTCTATCTCTTGCAAACTTCCTAAGCTTTCACTTTCTGATACAAGTCGAGATACTACTCTCCTCAACACCTTTCTTTGCTTCCCTCCCCAAATCAACCCTTCTCCTCCACTTTGTGACCGAAGCAAGTCTGGAACGGCCATTTCTTGGTTTAGGCCGGATTTGTACAGATCGATCTCTCGAATCTACAAAGTGCTCACGTGCAGCACATTTGTTTAGTGGTTTGAATCAATTTCTCACTCACCCACCGAAATTACCGAAATCAGCAGAAACGATTTTCACCCATAAACAATTGGCGACCACAGCGGGAGGATTGATCTATCGGCTACAATATCGATTGTCGATATCGTTCTTCGACCAGAGATGTCAAGATGGTAGGGGAAGGCGACTCAATCCGACTCAACTACCGCACGACCCGGTTACTAGTTGTAAAAACTACACAAGAAAACGGGGACTTGTCAAGATGATATTACTCAATCGCCAAGAAGATGCTACAGCGATCGGGGACTTCTTTGGCGATGCTACCAAAGAAACCGCCATCAAAACCGCCTTTTACATGGAGAGGGGGCGTGCTCGCAAAACCTATAAAGTTAGTAAATTCAGATGGGCAAGATATACAATCCATTTTTAGGTTCTTAGTAAAACCGTCATACTACTGAGTCTTGTGCCTATTGCTAGCACACACTTTCATAAAAGCAATATTCTTTTCCCAAAACATAATAAGGGTCATATTATCAAAACCATTCATCCCAGAAATAATCCAATACCCTAAAAAGCTACCAATTTGTCTATCAA
The DNA here is from genome assembly GCA_023531295.1 of Papaver armeniacum. Classification (NCBI taxonomy): domain Eukaryota; kingdom Viridiplantae; phylum Streptophyta; class Magnoliopsida; order Ranunculales; family Papaveraceae; genus Papaver; species Papaver armeniacum. The sequence goes on from JAJJWW010019500.1 coordinate 80,846, forward strand.
AGATCAAGTTTTGAACCAGACGTCCAATATGTCTTTCAAAAAAAAAAAAAAGAGGAACCTAAATGAAAGTTTAACAGAGAAACGTTCAAGGAAAATCATCCAACAAAAGCCTGCTTTTCTTGGAGAAAGTCAACTTTGCATCTTCAAGAGCCGCTATCTTCATAGTCAACATCTTGGAAAGCTTTTCGAGTTCCACCTCCTGTCGTGCAATCTCCTCGGCGGAAAGGCTTTCGATTGCTGCATCTTTCAACTTTTGGATCTCAGCAAGGCTTTCGACAAACCACGAAGTGTTGAAATCCTTTTCTACACACACGTCGTGATGGTGCTCCCAGTCGACAATAACGTCTTCAGAAACGGTGTGACCAGTCACCTCACCATATCCTCGATGGAAGATAAAGCCTCTTCCACACGTTTAACCAGCGCAAATCGACTAGTGACTTTCTTGGTTGTAGCCATATGTCCGTGCTTCTCCCAGATTCTGGTGTACAACGCCTCATGCTTAGCCTAAGACGAAGCCGCCAACCAGCATATGACCTGGATAAGGAACCAAGTACGGGGGATCAAAAATGGCGCACGACTCGCAGAGGGTCTTCTTCCGTGTCTACGGCAGCAACCATCAGAGAATCATCCACCGTTTGAACCACATCGTGTTCGGCAATTGGCTAACGCCCATCTCCGAGTCACCGGTCACAAAAGGCAAGTTTTCGTGTGGCTCTACCCCAGAATCATCCTTCGAACCGGATTCCTCCTGCGAACTTGAGTTAGACATTTTTCAAAAGAGGAAACAGAAGAAGAAAGAAAAGAAGCGCTTGCCGGACACGCTTGCCAGACGCGCTGACCAGACGCGCTTGCCAGACGCGCTTACCAGACGTGCTTACCAGACACGCTTACCAGACGCACATGTCAGGCACACATGCCGCACGCGCATGCCAGCCCATGATACCACACACTGTGCTAACAGTTTGCATCCTTCAGGCGCTAACATCTTGCGCCCTTCCAAAGACCATCCTTGCCCTTCAAACAACGCCATGACTCCAGCACTTCGTGATAAAAACCGTGTCATCTCTCGCACGATACACTTACGATCACCGAACTGCAGCCGCTTCCGCCACCCCAACGGTTCTTCAAGCATGGCAGCTTCAACCGTCACCAGAGACGCTACTCCACCATCAGGGCAAGATACTGGAAGATCCGGAAGAAGCCGACCTTCTTTTAGCGCTGTTGATTTGATGAAAAGACAAAAGATACTTCAGCAGGACATGCGTTTATAGATGAAGAGGCTCGCGTTGCTCTTGGACGCCCAGTAGAAGGGGATAAGCAATACAATTTCGTCACACATGAAGATCAGGATAGACTTCTCAAAATCGAAAGCAAGGGAAGTCAACAACTCTCCCGAGTTCACGGAGACCCTTCTCCGTCGGGACCCGCACAATGGGAACTTCGCCCACAAAGTCGTACAGTCTATGATGAGACAGGTTATGTGAGATTCTATGTTTCTCCAAGGTGTAGCGTCAAGACATATTTGCACCCCTCAACCGCACAGCATCAGGAAAGCAGGCGCTTCCATCCAGGGAAGCCGTTCCCAAACCCCAACCTCTCCTAGAAATCACGATCGATAGATGGCGGGGACTCTAACCTCTGTTCTCTTGAGGGATGTCGAGTTTGATGAACGTGATGCGGCCTCCGACTTCAAAATGGTAACCGTCAAGGCTCTAAAAGTTGCAAGACGTCGTTCCAACATTCTCTACGGAAGTAGCTCCGCATCAACGTTCTCTCCAGAAGTAGCTACGCATCAGTGTTCTCCAGCAGCGGCTTCGCTTCAACGTTCGCTTCAACGCCACTCCTTCCTGCAAAGTTTGCTCGCTATATCATCCAACCTACCTTGTTACCACGATAATGTAGTCTCTCCTGATTACATCTCCAACCAAGAACCTGTTGCTCCTCACCCGTTGATACCAGCCAGAGCCTCACCACAGCATCAATAATCTGCGCTCGAGTCAGGTTGGTGTTTATGTGCTCCTTACTCACCATGAACTCAACCCATCTATCAAAAGAACGCAATGGGCTTTGACACATCCTGAAATCAATGTTGGAAGAGGAATATACCCCTTTATGAAGACAGAACCGTATGGTGTTCTCTGGGCGAACCGAACGTGTTTTCTTTTCATCTTCACCACCGGTTAACAAAATTGGCACGAAACCTGGGTGATTTTTCCGAGCAGAGACAAGTTTTGGGCGAAGAATTCATCATCCGTGTTTGGTTTGGAACTATGAACATCCTTCGATGAGGCGAAATTTTGTTCAGGTAACATCTTGTCGGATTTCTTTATAACAGTTTAGTAACGAGATATCTGCATACGAAAAAAGACGAAATTATCTCCCTGACACATAATCGCACCCAACAACAACAAAACAGAATAGGCGTATTCTTTACTGGCTCAAAATCGCACACGATATTTTCTTCGAGTTCAAAATTTTATACTGGTATTTTATATAAAGATATCATTCTTCGGGTTAAAAATTATATATGGAGCATTTTTCTACGGGTTCAAAATATATACACGCAGTATCATTCTTCGGGTTCAAATTATATACGGAGCATTTTCTACGGGTTCAAAAACACCTTGTGATATTTCTTTCAGACCGAAATTCATATATGCAATATTTCCTACGGGTTCGAAGTCATATGAAGCACATATACAGTATTCTTCTTCGGAATTCATATACGAGATTCTCTACGATTTAAACCGCACACGCATGATATTTTCTTCAAAGTGTTCAAAATTATATACGCAGTATTTTATGCGGCTCAAGTGCGTCTGCCCCAGTATCCTTCTTCGGGTTCAAAATTGTTTATGGAGCACTTTCCTGCGGGTTCAAATCATATATGCAGTATTTCCCTTGGGTGCATATATACAATATTTTCTACAAGAAGCACGCCAATAAATCACATGCGCAATATCATTGCAAGCGCCTACTCTTAGGGTTTACACCTACGCGAAAGGGAAACAACAAAAATCTTGTGGACATACTTGGAAGCCGGTTCCTCTTTTGTGACTCTGCATTAGTATGAAAAGATGAAAGTGCAAGATGGGAGAAAGGGACTTTATATATATAGGCGTGAAGATTCTGAAATAGGGAAGGATTTCCCTTTACCAAAATCGTGCGTGTAAGAAATGAGCCCACAAGGGCGCCCAACTTCCCAAGATTCTCCACAAGGACTTTATATGTATGAAAGTGCAAGATGGTATGAAAGGATTTCCAAAGTTGCACCGGCCCCACCAATTGCGCCGACTTCCCAATGACCGCCCAAGTCACTCCTGCAAGCACGCACAGCTTCCACACCTTGCGCCGGTCCCACCCGGCTAGCACGCTCGGTTTCCCAAGTCACTCCCCGCAAGCACTCACGGCTTCCACACCTTGCGCCTGGTCCCACCCGGCCTAGCACGCTCGTTGCCCAAGTCACGCCCGCAAGCACGCACAGCTTCTACACCTTGCGCCGGTCCCACCCGGCTAGCACACTTAGTTCCCCAACTCACGCCGACTTCCCAATGTCGCCCAAGCCGCACCGGCCCTGGTGTGCCCGGCCTCCCGATTTGTGCAGAACTACCAGAGGCAAGGATTCCAAATCATATTTATAAAAGGTCGGACAAGCCTCCTTCAATTTTCCTTATGTTTTGCTGTTAATAGTTTGTCACCATCTTATGCTTACCTCGCAACAAAGCCCCTGTTCCGAGCTAAGCGCAGGGGACTTAATGTTGATGGTGGTTTTTAGACAAGGGGTAAAATCGTAAAACCCCATGACCTAATGTTACCCGCAACACATTAACTAAGAGCATTTAACTCAGGTGTAAATAATTAATAGGGGTATTTTTTCAAAATACCAGATTAGGGTTTTCAACAAGAACCCTAATTCCAAAACCAAGCCGCACCTCGCGCATCATGGCAAGAATGCCAAACCAAGCCGCATATTGCGTACCATGGCGCAATGCCAAACCAAGCCGCATCTCGCGCACCATGGCAACAATGCCAAACCAAGCCGCATATCATCGCGCACCATGGCAACCATGCCAAACCAAGCCGCATATCGCGCACCATGGCAACCATGCCAAACCAAGCCGCACTGCGCACCATGGAAACCATGCCAAACCAAGCCGCATACTGCGCACCATGGCAACCATGCCAAACCAAGCCGCACTCTGCGCACCATGGCAACCATTTCAAACCAAGCCGCATACTGCGCACCACGGCAACCATGCCAAACCAAGCCGCACTCTGCGCACCATGGCAACCATGCCAAACCAAGCCGCACTTCCGCGCACCATGGCAACAACGCCATACTTCCAAGCCGCTATGCCTTTGGCCCACGCCAAACATAGCGCCTTAGGTTTGCAAGACTTGCAACTAGGTCAACATGGCCGCACGTGCCATTGGCACATGCCAACACGTGCCACAAGCCATATTTCCGAGCCGCTATGCCTTTGGCCCACGCCAAACATAGCGCCCTAGGTTTGCAAGACTTGCAACTAGGTCAACATGGCCGCACGTGCCATTGGCACATGCCAACACGTGCCGCAAAGCCATATTTTTAAGCCGCTATGCCTTGGGCCCACGCCAAACATAGCGCCCTAGGTTTGCAAGACTTGCAACTAGGTCAACATGGCCGCACGTGCCATTGGCACATGCCAACACGTGCCGCAAGCCATATTTCTAAGCCGCTATGCCTTGGGCCCACGCCAAACATAGCGCCCTAGGTTTGCAAGACTTGCAACTAGGTCAACATGGCCGCACGTGCCATTGGCACATGCCAACACGTGCCGCAAGCCATATTTCTAAACTGCTATGCCTTGGGCCCACGCCAAACATAGCGCCCTAGGTTTGCAAGACTTGCAACTAGGTCAACATGGCCGCACGTGCCATTGGCACATGCCAACACGTGCCGCAAGCCATATTTCTAAGCCGCTATGCCTTGGGCCCACGCCAAACATAGCGCCCTAGGTTTGCAAGACTTGCAACTAGGTCAACATGGCCGCACGTGCCATTGGCACATGCCAACACGTGCCGCAAGACATATTTCTAAGCCGCTATGCCTTCGGCCCACGCCAAACATAGCGCCCTAGGTTTGCAAGACTTGCAACTAGGTCAACCTGGCCGCACGTGCCATTGGCACATGCCAACACGTGCCGCAAACCATATTTCTAAGCAGCTATGCCTTTGGCCTACGCCAAACATAGCGCCCTAGGTTTGCAAGACTTGCAACTAGGTCAACAAGGCATTCCGCACATGCCATTGGCACATGCCAAACACACACGCTGGTAGCCTAACTTGCAAACCACCAAGGCGCACATGCAACCTACCAACCAAAGGCATACCGCACATGCCAAACACACACGCTGGTAGCCTAACTTGCAAACCGTGCAACCTACCACCAAGCACATGCCATTGGCATTCTGGTAGCTAACATGCAACCTACCACCAAAACACACACACACGCTGGTAACCTAACTTGCAAACTGTGCAACCTACCACCAAGGCATTCCGCACATGCCATTGGCACATGCCACACACGCCACTAGCAGTGCCACTTGCACTCAAGATGCAACCAACACTCGAGACATCGACACAAACTGGGGGATGCTTCTTTAGGGTTTTGGTTTGGCGGTCACAGCATGCAACGTACACTACGCTCACATTAAGAAAGCGTGAAAAGGAATAAAGTGGTCAAATAAAAGAGGAAATAATGGTGAAAAACGTTTTCGCCCATTAAACCATGCGGTTACCACCTCCTCCCATTATTTCACCCTTTACTCTCTTCCTTCATGAGGCCAGGGTACGTTTCAATATCAACTTGTATAAATAGGTCTTACCTATTTCCACCAGACAACAAGTCTCGGTCATGAGAAATATACTACGCTTACACTCTCAGAAAGGCAACTTTGCAAGCTCTCCCAAAAGCTTCTATCTCTTGCAAGCTTCCTAAGCTTTCACTTTCTGATACAAGTCGAGATACTACTCTCCTCAACACCTTTCTTTGCTTCCCTTCCCAAATCAACCATTCTCCTCCACTTTGTGACCGAAGCAAGTCTGGAACGGCCATTTCTTGGTTTAGGCAGGATTTGTACAGATCGATCTCTCGAATCTACAAAGTGCTCACGTGCAGCACATTTGTTTAGGGTTTGAATCAATTTCTCACTCACCCACCGAAATTACCGAAATCAGCAGAAACGATTTTCACCCATAAACAACAGGTATACTCGTATACGACGTATAGTCTCTCTTTTTTAGCTTCAATTCTCCAAAAAAAAAAAATTCCCAAACTTCTTCGGAGTTAATACTTGATTCGGCTGAAATATAAGAGCCAAACTTTACGCGGGAAGAACATTTCGGCTTTTTCGATCTCTTCAGTGGATAGTCGAACCTACTGTTTTCTTGTGTTCTTTTTATTATTTTTTAGTTACAGTGTAATGTTCGTCTCATATTATGTCAGCCAAACATTGTGGTGTAACTTTAACTTTTACCCAAGTCAGAAGTTCGGCTCTAAGTGTACATCCAGATTACTAGCCGAACTTAAGGTTTTTCTTTTGTTTCAAATTTTCAAATTAGCCGAATGTTGCATTAATCTAAAAATTTCCCAGGTTTCTATTCACATCATCTCTCTGACATCTCAATGAATTCAATTTATTCTCCATAGTCTTTGAATTTCCTTTGAGTTTACGAACATAATATGTATTATGAGCAGAACAAGTCCGTAGCCGAGAGATTATATGGAGGATTAGACTGATCGTAATATCCATTAAAAGTGATTAACAATGTAGTTGCACCAAGTGTAGTTGCACGGCCTCAACTACACTTCCACCAAGTGTAGTTGCAACACCTTAGTCTATGGTGTACCCCATACCGAGGATTTCTAACCTTGCAGGAATATTTGCAGCTGGTATGTGTGATCTTGTCACTTTAGTGACATCAGTATACATTCTGAAAATTGTTTATTCTTTGTCACTTCACATTTGCATTTATGGAGTACAAGAATCAATATGAGACAAAGTGGGAACACACCACGACAATTCATGTCGTTACCTTAGAAAATACTTTTTCTTACCTCCCCCTAACGACGGGAAGACTATCTCATTAAAGTGATAACCTGCAAATCTAGCAGTAAGAGATCTCCTGCCAAAGGTTTAAAATGCGGATAATTGTTGAGAGTAAATATCCAACAAAATTACTTAATCATTTTCGTGACCCATCATAGTACGATGTGGACTCATAATGGCACATATATAGTGCAACCAAAAATGCGTAATAACACAAATGTCGGGCTTAAATTCAGTTACCAACTGGTATACGCAGAAAAGGTTGACTAATATTGGGTTCTAAAACGAATTAAGTAAAGATGCGTGTAATATTGCATATCCCCAAAGCAATAAAAGGTAGGTTGGTACACGTAACCTATTCCTTAGACACCATCAGTACCCTTTGATAGTAGCCTATGCGCGACCATTGGGTACAAGATGGTTCTATATTGATCTTATTAAACATGCAATATTCATCAAGTCCTTTTGATGTAAATTCTCTAGCATTAACAAGGGTGGTGAGACTTTGCACTTTGCTTTTTGTAATATGTGCTAGGAATTCTACAAAAATTAAACACATCGTTTGTTATGAACAATAACTGATTCAATGCGTCGAATCATCCACTAGAGCCATAAATCACTTGAATGGTCCGAATTCTGCATGGATATATGCTCACTAACAACAATTTATTTCTTTGGAGAATGAGTTATTTAGCATTTGCATCTAAGTGAAACAGGATGTTCTCAGTCATGTTTCACTAAAGAGACACTTTTTTAGATGAGTGACGTGCTTTCTTACTCTAAAGCATAATGGGGAGAGGCAGTGCAAATCTAGTAACTTTAGAAATCACTGATTATGATAGATGTCGTAACTTCGCATTCTATTAGTTCATTTTCTTATACACTCAAATGAAGTGATGCTCGTGTTAGTACTTTCAAAACGGAACATCGTGTCACAACCAATGTTCCTTATGGTTATGTCAAAGTCTTTATGAATCAATCCCAATCATTTCATTGTTGGGGTTAATAAGGATTCAGTAATTCAAGTTCCCGTGATCTACAATTCACTAGATTGACACATTAATTTTCTAAGAATATGCTTCCTTCCACATTCATTAGAAATAATTTATAGATGCAATCAAATCCATTCTCATTGTAAGGGCAGACATATGATCTAGTTCAATTAAATAGCCAATTGGCCAGGCAAAGTTCTTGTTGCCATTAAAGTTGATGTGAAAATTGGTTGCTACTATGATACACACATTACATTGTATATATCAACACCTATGACCAGGTGCATTTCCAACTCTTTCATTTATGATGGGAGCTAGAATTACATCTTAGCTTCATCTCATATTCAGCTGATACCGGTACTTTGGTGTCATTACTACTGGGGAAAAAAATACATTTCCGTCTCATGATATATATGTCCCTTTTCACATGCTTTATATGAGTCATTACGTCTAATCCTTATTACTTCGAAGTTCGTTCCATTTTCAATTTTGCTACATTTAGCTTAATTTGAGAAATTTCTTTATTTCAATAGGCCAAGAGAATCTCACTACACATGTCAACCACTTACTTTAGGTTGAATATATTATTAAAAATAATTAATTCTCTTGTTGTCATACTTCAACATATACCGGTTCGTTAGTATTATGGATGAAGTAGAGAAATGAAAATTTTCTGACTCATATAATATTTTGTGAGTTCTTCCACAAAAATTGGAATACATGTGATTTTATTTGAACGTATGTTTTGAAACACATATTACTAGTCGAGCAAGTGGATACATTTCAAGGAACATTCAAATTTTGGGAGAAAATTATCAAGTACACAATAATGGTGCTTAAGTCCTTTTAAACCCCAAATGAATACATTGAAATAGAGTTGGTACAACCAATTGAACAAAAGACATCATTTAATTATAGCCAATATCATATTCAAGAGAACAAAATAACAATAAAACCAAATTCCTAATGGTCTAGATCAGTAGTCATAGTTTATGTTGACCGTTTGTATGATATGCACTTATCTTAAAAAAACAAACAAAACACAACTAACTAGCTAGGCATGTTTCCAAAACAAATATACAAGCTCAAGTAGGTATTTAATGTTAGAATCGTTTTTTGGGGACCATGGTTTTTTTTGGGGGACCATGGTTTTTTTTGGGACTAATGTGTTCGGTTAGAAAATATTTTTTGCGACGTAACCGAACTTAGGTTCGGTTGAGAAATATTTTTTGCGACGTAACCGAACTATCGTTCGGTTGGAAAATGTTTTTTGCAACTAAACCGAACTATTGTTCGGTTGGGAAATGTTTTTTGCAACTAACCGAACTTATGTTCGGTTGGGAAATGTTTTTGCAACAAGTTCGGTTGGGAAATGTTTTTGCAACTAATCTTTGCAACTAACCGAACTGACCAGTTCGGTTGGGAAATGTTTTTTGCAACTAACCGAACTTACCAGTTCAGTTGGTAATTCTTTTTTGCAACTAACCGAACTTATGTTCGGTTGGGAAATGTTTTATGCAACTAACCGAACTTATGTTCGGTTGGGAAATTTTTTTTGCAACTAACCGAACTTATGTTCGGTTGGGAAAGGTTTTTTGCAACTAAACCGAACTTTTCCCCAAAAAAACCATGGTCCCCCAAAAAAAACCTCGGTCCCCAAAAAACGATTCTAATGTTACATACCTCAATACAAGCCCAAGTAGGTATTTAATGTTAGTTCTAATGTTACATACCTCAAATTTAGTCGCACACGTCCAGGGCCCAAAAACAGAACTGATCATCAGGGTGGATCGGATCTGGTTCGGTTCGGGGTAGATCGGACCCGGTTTGGTAGGTCCTAGTTCGGACCGTTTGGATAAGACCCGGATCGGTTTGTGTTGGACCAGACCGGTTCGAGTTGGTTTGGACCGGTTACGGTTTGGGCTCTTGTAACTCCGGGCCGGTTATTTAGGGTTGGGACGATGACGGGGACAGGATAGCTATTGGAACGGGACAGGACAGCTCCACCCGAATAGACAGCTGTGGAAGACGAACAAATTTTTTTTTTTTTTTTTGTTCTTCCTCTTTTCAGAGATTCCCGATCCCGAGATCCGCAAACAAATTACCAAAATACATACAAACGATTAATTTAATCAAAGAAATTCTAAATTAAATCTTATTAAATCAAAGAAATCCTTGATTAGTACCTACATATGCAGTACTAAAATAATCAAAGAAAATCTAATCTAATTATTTTGATTACTACCTGATTATTCCTACATGAAATACGAATATCATCAAATCAATTTTCACCATGCCACTAAGGCTGGGCAACTAACATTAATTGCAAAAAGTGATTTGCAAATAAAAGATTGTTATAAGCCACTACCATTGGTCAAGTAGCCTTTGGTCAGTTTTTTTGTAGTGACTGGACTGGACAGGATAGCTATTGGAACGGGACAGGACAGCTCCACCCGAATAGACAGCTGTGGAAGACGAACAAATTTTTTTTTTTTGTTCTTCCTCTTTTCGTAGATTCTGATCCCGAGATCCCAAAACAAATTACCAAAATACATACAAACGATTAATTTAATCAAAGAAATTTAAATTAAATCTTATTAAATCAAAGAAATCCTTGATTAGTACCTACATATGCAGTACTAAAATAATCAAAGAAAATCTAATCTAATTATTTTGATTACTACCTGATTATTCCTACACAGTACGAATATCATCAAATCAATTTTCACCATGGACTTAATAGATCCAAATACAGAGATACCATTAAATCAGTTTTCACCCACGGATTAATGCTTTCAACACAAATTTAATAATTCCAATCAAATCGGGTATGCAAAAATCAAAAGCAAGGGGAAAAAATAGGAGAAAATTGATCCAACTTAGCTGATTTGACGATGACGATTCCAATTATTCCAACGTAGTGTATTTGATAACAATCCAAAAAAAAAAAAAAAAAAAAATTAAAATCCATCGCCGCATGGTTAGAGCTCGTGTGTGATAACGTATTCGGTGGATGGAAAAGATAAAGATGCAAGTAAAGAAGGCGATTTCATTCATTAGAGAGGTTATATGTTACATAGATATAGTCCTTTATATATAATAGGAATAAGGCCCTAGCTACTATATTGGCCCGCAAATCCATGGGCTAAAGCCCTACAACACTTTCAACGTACTGTTTATTTTTTGTGCCTGGCGGATAGCTGTTGTTGTAGGGATAACTAATGTCGTCAACATACTCAATAGTATCGCATAGGTTATAACAATCAACGTTGATTTTGATAAACCTGTAATTGCTATCGCTAAACCAATTCTTGAACTTTTCTTCATCTCTGTTAATTTTTAGTGGAATTATAACATTTGGTTATTCACTTTTTAGAAAAATAATGTGGATTAGGCATCCATATATCGTGTTGCTGCAAACAATTTATAAATAAAAAACCATTGTGAAATTTCGCATATTACGATTCGGGTGTTGCGACTTAATCATGTTTGTTGCAGCATTAGAAGGCAAAACTTGCTTTCCTGTCCACTTTTTTGGCTTAGTCTTTTTCTTACCCTTATCTCGGTATAACTGAACGTTTCGAACTCAGGTCTGGTAACATTATCCAATAATTTTCTGAGGAACCCAAGTCTAGTTCTTCTCTCTTCTAGAAACCCATCATTAAGATGGTATATATATGTAGCCCAAAATACACAATCGACGGTTAAGATCAGTAGATTTAGGTTAGATTTTTAATTTTATTTTTTTCGCTGGACTTAATTAACCTTCATTAGTTAATTAGTATTAACAAAATTATTTTTATAAGAAAAAGGGATGGATAATTAGTGGGCGTTTTTTGTGGGCAGCTAATTTAACTCAATTCGGTTAATTGACTCATTTGTGTAACTGCAAATTCGTTTTTTTTAGGATCCTAATTAACTTAATTAACTTAATTGTCATGGTAAGGTAATATATTTAAGATTGCGATTAAATAGCTCTCTTCCGATTTTTGATTTTAACAGCATGTTACTCCAGCAAGGAAATATGCTAGGATTTTTATAGTGAGTTGATTGTGATTTTTACAGGATATACCAATCTCACAATTGAAGTTATCACTTAAATTGCGAAAAATCAAATTTTAGTAAATTGATGATAATTATGATATTCACACAACACACTACTTTCGTATGTGAAAATCACAATTATCATGGAATTGTGAATTATGTGAAAATTTTAATTATCATACATCTGGATTAAGACAAATGGTTATTTTAGAGAAACTTGCAACTATTACAGATCATACTCCCTCCGTTTCTGGAAAAGTGTTACTTTCACTTTTTCATTTTAGCCTAAAAAAAGGCTTTGAAAAAGTGAAAGTTGTTGTAGGGCTTGTAGCCCATGGATGTGCGGCCCAATATAGTATCTAGGGTTTACTTCCTACATGTATCTATAGGATATTGATCCATGTAACCTGATGATGCTTATCAATGAAAACATCTCTTTGCCTCTTTATTTCCTCTATGTTTTCCACTACAATACGTTATCATGCACGAGCTCTTCCCTGTCGCTAAAGAATTTTATTTTTTTTCTCATCAATCGGTGTGTCGGAAGCATATTATAGACTGATTTTATTTAGGGATTTACGGATTTAGATTTTGATCGTAGCCAAATATGTGGAACCAAATCAGTGTTAGAATAGAAAATCTCCCGTTGGCGATATGGAGAAGAAATTCCGTGAAAGAAAACCTTATGTTGATGGATCTGATCCCGTATGAAAATCCAATCTGTCTGCGTTCTCCTGTTCCCGGTGAAAACTCGCCTGCTTGTGTTTCTCCGGCTCGTGGATGAAATCCAATCTCGCCTGACTGGGTTCCGAGGTGCTTGCGTTCTCCAGTTCGTGGGAGAAATTGCAATCCCGTCTGTTCATGGCGGAATCAAAAGCTAAGTTGGATCTACTTTGCCATTTTTCTTTCTTCTTTCCCTGTTTTTTTTTTCTTCGATTTCATTTTTAGAATCTGCCGGCCCTATACCAAATCTAATGGAATGATTATGTTTTGTATTATATTCCAATTTAGGATTTTTGGGCATGAAAATTGATGGAGAATACGACAAGTCCGTCTGCTGGTAAAGAGTCTGCTGGTAAAGAGGAGAAGGAACGACTGAAAGTTTTTCCCCTGAAAATCCGATCCAAAACGGTCTGATCCAAAAAGGTAAATAATGATTTTCCTCCCCTTAATTCATCGTGTGTAGTTTGAATGTTGTCAGTGACTTATCCCATTTGACAAATCCATATATATTATTCGTCTGATTGATAGACAAAATTTTAAAAAAAAAAAAAAAAAAAAAAAATTGATTGACGTGATATAAGATGCTAGGACTCGCTATACAATATTTTGTCTTTTATAAACAAAGCTACCCACATCCACATGTTCCGTGTATTCTCTGTTTGCTAAGGGTATGTAAGTATCACTCGATTATGTATGTGTATGTGAAAATCACTCCATATCAATCCATCTCATCAAATGCTTTATCCATGACTCTTTTATTATTTTTGGTCGTCATATGTTACACTCTATGCTATTACTCCGTAGAATACATATAGAGGTCATTAACCAAGGCTTGGTTTTGTGTGCACTGCCTATTTGCTATCAAATGCTTTATCACAAAAAAAAAAAAAAAAAATGATCTTTCTATATTATCATCTGTGTATTGACCACACATAAGTCTTGTTGTGCACTTGTGCTTGGTGTTGTACTGATTGTATAAAATCACATACTTAATTTGTTGCGTGTATGTGATTCTTTGACCGTCTTTGCATTCTATCATCCCATGTTCTCGCTGTTATGTTAATAACTTTAGACCTGGGTTGTTGCCTTGATTGATTGCACTATGTTCTACCCAATTTTGACCCAGTCGGTTGGGGAATTTCTTTAGATTAGAGACTAAAAGGACATATTTTATGGTTATAAAATAAGACTGTGTTTTAGACATGTCTTGGTTAGACTTGACTATTTTGGGGACCCGGTTTATATCATTATCAGGCTTAATCTTAAATACTAGCCCGTTAAGTTAACCCAATACCCGACCATTGATTTACTTCACTTTCCATTGACTGATATAAATCCCGAGTTTAAATGAAATCTTGAATGGATAAGTCAGTGAATCATTGTTCGTTGAGCATTAACCGGGTAACGACCATTCTTTGGATTTTGCTTCGACCGAGTCATCTATGAAAGCCATTAAGTAATTTGGTTTCCATATCCATTTTAACCAATGAGGAACCTGGTGTTGGTACCTTGGGATTATGGTACCGAAATTAGCCAAAATGGATGTGTTATACTTTTATGTTTGTCAATGGACCCGGTTCGATCGAATTTGACCTTTGGGCTCATAAGTATTTGGCATATGGAACATGTGCAGAAGGGTATATTAATCATGAGACAAAGGTGTAATTTTGTTTCTGATAATGGGATTAACCTACGATGTAATTATGGCTTCCACCGATACTAAAAGTTGGATTTGAATCTTGTTATTGTATTGGTACAAGTAATGTACAACGAGTACCACTGTAGCAACCGATTTCCAAAGGAAGGTCTTAATTTAGACATCAACTATAATGGCAAGATGAACTTTGCCTAGACAATTGACTATATTATTCAGTTGAACTATGTCAATTGTCTGTATTTATGGAATGAAAAGTACATCATTTCCCCGAGACATAAATTCTCTAATGCATCTGAGATATATCTAGATGAAAAATATATTATCCCCTCTGAACCGTAACATACACTCTAAAGTACTTGAGTGAGCCCCACTTCTGTTACGTGATAAGTCCACGCCACTTATTAAAACTCTCAAGACTCGATGTCTAACAGATAGTGGTTTGCCTCCCACTAGCTTAAGGAATATATATTAGTTGTTGCACTAGTTCTTTACAATGTGACTAAGATGATTGTATCATCGAGAAAAGTACTGCTCAAAATTTGTGTTCAAGATAGAACAAAGACGTCACACAATCTCCACATGTACCGAGAGATAATCACAACTTGTTAAATTCCAAAGAAACCCATGCAAATGGATATCATGTGAAACCTGAGTGTGATGATAATGTAATTGATTGCATCTTTTATAGTCACTAATGTATTTGGAAGGAAACATACTTTAGAGAGACTAACGAGTTAATTTAGTGAATGTAAATCACTATATTATTAATTTGGATTATTGAATCCATATTGACTCCGACGATGAAATGTTGGAAATTGACTCATACATACTTTGACATAACCATAAATGCACTTTGGTTGTGACATGATGTTTCGTTTTGAAAGGACTCATACGTACATCGCTGTGTTTGAGTGGACAAGACAACGGGAAAAAGATTGATAGAATGCGAAGTAACGACATATCTCTCAATAAGTGTTTTTTAAAGTACCAGATGCACAACCCCCCTCCTCCCTCCCATTATGCTTTTAAGTAAGAGAGCATATCACTCATTTTACAAAGTCTTCAGTAAAACAGGATCGAGACCATCCTAAGATGCAAATTGTAAACAATCCATATTACAAAGATAACAAGGTGAAATTTATAAAAAATATTCATGCAGAATGTGGACCATTAAAGTGAATTATGGCTCTGGTGAATGTTTTGACATTTTGGACTAGTTATAGTTCCCAAAAAAATTTGCGTTTAAAAACTCATAGCACATAGTACACAATACAAAGTGCAAAGGCTCACCACCCTTATTAATGCTAGAGAATTTACATCAAAAAAGGACTTGATGAATATTGCATGTTTAATAGGATCAATATAGAGCATCTTATTCCCAATGGTCTCGCAGAGGCTACCATCAAAGGTTACAGATGGTGCCTAAGGAATAGGTTATGCGTACCAACCTATCTTTTATTGCTTTGGGGATATGCAATATTACACGCATCTTACTTAATTCGTTTTTAGAACCCAATATTAGTCAACCTTTTCTGCGTACCAGTTGGTAACTGGATTTAAGCCTGACATTCGTGTTCTTACGCATTTTTGGTTGCACTATATATTTGCCATAACGACTCCACATCGTGCTGTGATGGGTTTTCAAAACTCTTAAGTAGTTATGTTGGATATGAGTTCCCAACAATTATCCGCATTTTTAAAACCTTTGGCAGGAAATCTCTTACCGATAGATTTGTGGGTTGTCATTTTAATGAGTGATAGGTGTCTAAAACACCTTGATATTTATCTATTGTTTATGCTTTCTTTGTTATGTTTTCTTGTAAATTATGTATCTTTTGTTTGATTTTGAGTTTCAGGTACTTTGGAGCAAAAGAAGAGGAAACGTCGCTTAAAAGGGCTAAAGTGTCTTTTCATGTGCAACTACTGATGGAGGCGAATTATCTCTCATTATTTGCTTTTATTTCTTCTTCTCTGAAAGGCATGTCGGCTTTAGTGATGAAAGTTTTGTCTGAAAAGCATGGCAACCTTAGTGATGAAATTGAAGAAAAGAAGTGAATATGAGAGGTAAGAGATGGATGCTCGAGAAACTACTAAAAGCACCCAGAAAAGTGTTAAAGGCACCCCCAGAAATGTCCCGGAAGAGTTGATAAAGTCACCCAGGAGTTTTTCACTATATACAGCCCAAAAGTCATCTTTGTACCCCACAAATTGCTATTCGCAACCCCAAGAATTGCTAAATGTAGCCCAAATTGCTAAACGGACACCGCTGCTGGATAAGGGGAAGGTCATCTTCTCCATTCAAATTTTGAATTTTGGCGGGAAAAGTGAACCAGAATTAGGGTTGAGGATTTGAAGGCGTTTTACTGAGATTCAATCGCTGAAATTGAATGGGTTTGCTCTCTTGAGCTTAACAGGGCTGGTAATGGTCTGGGCTTCGAACAGATTTGGCTAGATATTCGGCAAAAGATGAATCAAGGTTCACGGTTTTGGCGGGAAAGTTTCTTCACACCTGCAGAAATTTCAAGCTTGGATTTGGGAGGTTTGTTCGCATATTTTCTCGTCGGTTGGGCTTGTGTTAACTCACTTCACTTAAACAGGACTGGTATGTTCATTAGAACCGGTCAACTTGGGCTAGAACGACAAGGAGAGAAAAACAGGGCCGGAGAATACTCGGGATATATTTTCCGAGTTATATATGGGAGTTACGTGGGAATTGAGAGGAGATCTTCACGGGATTTAGATTATTGGTTCAAAACAAGGTAGTCGACGTGTTTTGGGAGATAAAAATGGGATCGAATCAAGAGTTTAAAAAGAAAGAAATCTCGTGCCGTGGAAGAAAAGAAAGGAAGAAAAATAGAAGATTTCTCGGGATTTAAACGCCCTGTTGAGTATAAAATAGAGGGTTC
>JAJJWW010019501.1:0-92722 GCA_023531295.1 Papaver armeniacum
CATCCAACAGTTTGAAAGCCAGAGATAATACCATTCGGCATGGCAGACTTATCTATGCACGTCAGAAAAGGAAATTGGAAGTCTACCTTCCAAGAGGTGGGGGCGGTTAGTAGTTTGATCTTTTGGTGTATAATTGGCTCCTTTTTGGTATCTCAATATCTAAGATGAAACACTATTTGAATACTAATCAAGTGGCAAAAGATTTATGAATGGATAATGTCTTTCAAATTTGAGGCTCCCACGATATAAGGAGATTGATTTTTCAATAACAAAAACAAAATAGACTTCCCAAACATGTCAAATGACTCCCAATTCATTCCAAGGGCCAATTATTTCATTCTACTAATAGCTTAATTTGGGTCTCCCCTCCCGGCAGATCAACTCTAGAAAACTTTTTCCCTGAGCAGGTCCAAACCAAACCCCAAATTTATGAATGGGTATCGAATTGTCACGCACTCACCCTCGAGGAGAAAAAAGGGGATGATAAACTTCATTCTACTAGGCAATGAATACATTTCCAAAGGGCAAAGGCCAACTTAATTTTTAAGGTTGTTTACTCACTGCAGTTTTAAGGTTGTTTACTCACTGCAGGAGATAATGCTAGAAATTTTAAACCAATTTTAAACCAATTTTAATTAATTAATTTTATTTTTATTTGGATCGCTACTGAACTAATTTACTGGAATTAATTTTTTCATGTAAAAACCACTTGCACTATAAATAACAGTTTTCTGCTTGCGATAGAGGCATTTCGTGCAAGCAGGACCTTCGGTCATGCAGTAACAATCCGTGACTAATTCAAACAAGTTGGGCCTTAGGGTTTCCACATGAACTATGATATTAGGCATACATAAAACTTTCCGGGCATACAAAATGATAGTCCCATCTTGGGTGACCTTATAAGGGGTAACCTATGGGTAGCTCAATTACCCATATACCCTTAATACAAAAATCTAAAATCAGTTTTCTAAAAATCAAAATCGCTTCCCTTAACATCTCTTCTTCTTCCTCCTCTGCTTGAACTCTTCCCCCTCCCATGAAAAAAAAAAATTCATCAAGTGATTAATTGTCGATTCGTAAAAATTTGATTGTCGATTAAAGCGAACTACATAATGACTGTTACAAAGAAAAGCAGGGACTAGGCAAACCAAATCGTCTTCTAATCCATCAATTGAAGAAGAAGAACCAATTGAAGATGAAGGTGTAGAAAGCGAAAATCAACCACCAATTGAACGATTGAACCAAGCTGCATCTCAACTCCTAAACGAGGATAAGAAAGTAAGTTTTACAAACCCAATCTCATATTTGTTGTTTTTCATCGATTAAATGACGATTGGTGTTGGGTTCGGCTCAAAATTAAGTTGCATTTTTGCCGAGGCTGTTTCTTCAAAAAGCTTCTGTAAGTATGAGCAGTTCGGCTTGAAATTTCATGAAATTTCAAGCCGAACCTAGTCACGCAAAGAGATGCACGGGGTTCGGGCGTATTCGATAATCATAATATGTGCCAACCTAGCACATTTACGAGGTTCGGCTATTACGATATTCACAATATGTAGAACCAATACAAAATTATTAACCCAGAATGTACATGATCGAGTTCGAAACTTATGTTCTACTTATTCAAATAGCTAGGAACAATGTGTTTCCAACAAAGTTGGCGCTTACTTAATTTCTAAATATAAGCCGAACCCGAAACATTTTTTCTTCGAGGCAGGTTCACAGTGTAGGGTTCGGCTTGTTAGGACAATTCCAACCAAGCCCGAACTCCGAGTCTACAAGGTAGGTTCGGCTCTTAATCAACACTTTGATTAGCCGAACTGCTCATCCGCACTCACTTGAACCTTAGTGAAAAAACACAGACTTTTGATGATTTTAACCTACAAAAGTGAGATTAAACATAAGATATGTTGGAAAAATTTTCCCCGCGAACAGCCTAAATGACTACAATTCAAGGGTAACTAAATAATCTACACAAAACTTTTTCTCACTTTCCCCTTCTCCTTCTAAAAAAACCTATTTTTTTTTTCTTACTCATTTTTTTTAATTAATCCTAAAACTAATCATTAATCACTAATCAGAATTATTTTAACTAATCATTAGTATTAACACTAATCGTAAAAGGTCAGATTTGCCATTACCAAAAATATTTGGTTAAGGGGCTTCTGATTTTGCTATTTACACTCCTTTTTTGTCTTTAGTTGGTATGCCCAAAAGGGTATATGGGGTATATGGGTATATGGGTAATTGAGCTACCCATAGGTTAAAAATATTTTTAACTTCAAACCGCTGCTTATAAGTAATGCACTGAGTCAGACCGCTGCTTATCAAAGCCCATTTTCAATGATCTCCACACTTAAAAGAAGGGAAAATTAGGGGCAGGCCCAAGAAAAATAATACTCTCATTGTCAGGCCCACAATTAATTTTAGGTACCGTGACACCCATAATTATATGAAATTATTAAAAATGTATGCATGACGGATTATACATCCGCATGACAGGTTATGCATCAGGGGTATAATTGACAATGCAACTTGAATATAACATATCTAAAAATCCGCGCCTTGGATTTTACAAATTTTATATCGTTGGAAATCTTTTTAAGAGAGCTACGCAACGAGTACAAACAAGAATATCAAATTTTTGTTTTTCACGAAAAAATCGGAGGTGATCATCATTTTAGGCAAAATTTTCGAAAACTTGATACATAACCATTATGCAGCCACCAAAAAAGATGCATAACACATTCTGCAGACGCATAACGAAATATGCAACCATTTTCTCCACTGCATAACAAATTATGCATTTGGATAATAAAGTTATGCATCTATAACAAGTTATGTAACCATTATTTTGGTTGATTTTAGTGCGTACATAAAAAAAATTGATGTATAATGCAGTATGCATCCATATTTACGGATGCATATCAGGTTATGCGTCTTTTTTCTCGATGCATAACGCATTATACAGTCATATTTTTGGATGCATAACAGGTTATGCATCCATTTTCTCGACTGCATAACACGTAATGCAGCTATTATTATAGGTGCATAACATGTTATGCAGCCTTTGTTTTTTGTTCGTTTCAATACTAACAAAAAGTAGCTGCATAGCGTGTTATGAAACCATTCTCTGTACTGCATAACAAGTTATGCAAAAAAAAAAAAAGTTGCATAACTTGTCATCCACCTACAATAATAGATGCATTACATGTTATGCAAACATTTTCGGGACTGCATAAAAAATTATGCAACAAATTTTTTTAGATGCATAACACCTGCAGCACAACTTTTTGTCGATCTCCAACCACTATTAACAGCATCTCAACTTCCTTCCCAACATCTTCCAACATTAAATTGAAAACGGATGATGGTGCACTGAAGAAGACGCTCTTCCTCATAACAACAACAACCTTCCCTCACGCAACCTTCATACTCTGCTCAGCCATTGTTTCACCCTATAACAACACAAAACTCCACCATAACTACAATTTCAACACCACCTGAAATTCCAATTAAACTTCATGTTCTCTAGCTAACTTACTGCATCCAAAACCAATAGCACCAACTCTGAATTCAACCAAAGCACCAGCTTCTCTTCCCATGACAACTTCAGTTACCTACAGCTTCATGATAAACCAAACCCACAGCAGCATCCTCATATACCCACCAGTACCTTTATATCATCATGTTCACCCGCAATATCATCTCCTAGAACTGCAACAACTCTTGACTGTAAGAACAACTCATTCATACATCACCAGATTCAACCACACAGACCCTGTAATTTGCAATAGCTCTTCGTAACCGCATCCTGTAACTTGTACCTGTCCTAGATATTCATCTACCAGATTCAGTTAACATTTTCTGTAATTTCAACCCACAGAGAACCAATTCCTTCTTTACCTGAATCTTCTCTCTGTACACATCAACAACATCATTATCTCACCATTACTGCATACTAACACCAACTGAGACTGCAGCTGCATCTTTACCATTCGAATCTGAGGGAAACACATGCTTTTAATTCATCTTGTTCTTCAAATATGTGACCTAATTCTTCCATTCGTCATACCCCTTCACAGATCGATAACCATTTACAGAACCCATTATCCAACTTCCTGTTAATCTCTTATATCACTCCATACCGTGATCTGAGAAACCCCTTCAATGTCATCTCGATTTTCCCAAAAGAAAAGAAAAAGAATTGAAGACGCGTGAAGAAGAAATAAAAATATGAAGAAACCAAATTTTATAAATTTTTGGTTTGGGAATAATTTTTTGCCCAAAAATGGGGGCGCGCCTGAAGTTTTCTGTCCGTGGGTTTCTCAGTGAAAAAATCTGGGAGAATGGGTCTCACTGTAGTTTTCACTTCAAAGAATTTTCACCATTAAAGACAACACTGCTGTATTGTCGAATAATTCATCAGATCTGCGTGAAGAAAACAGCTAACGCGTGAAGAAAACGGCTATCGAATCTGTATAACTTGGACGGAAGGAGTAAATGTTAAATTCGGCAGGCATCCTGTTGGGATATATAGTTTTAAAAGAATTCTTTTGTACATTTATATTAACAATTTGAGCTTGGCCCAGTGGTTAAGTATTTTGGGCCTTGAGGGTGAGGTCTCAGTTTCAAATCCCTCCCCGTATTGATTGGGTATATATTTATATATAATATATATATCTTGGGAGGTCTCTTCAATTTGGAAAATATTTTTTACTATTTTTAAAAAGATTTTTTCAAAACGTTTTTACAGGTTTTAATTACGGATTCAGTTGTATTTATTCTGGCATAAATCACTTGACCGTTTTTGGACTGTTACACATGATTTTATGGAGGTAATTAAAACAAAAATTTATTTCCATTAATTTTGTCTTAATTGCGAAGTCTATAATAAGCCAGTTTTGAGAGGCATAATGGTAAGAGAGTTTTCCATATACTGTTTTTGTGAATCAAGAGACCAAGTTTTTCTGAGCAAGATTAAAAGAGTGAAAGTGATCGATTTCTCACTGTGTGCGTGAGAGATCGACGAGAGTTGTTTCTCGGTTGTTTTATCCTGGGGGCGTTGTAACGAAGAAAGAACTGCTTGCACAAAACTCAAGGCAGAGCCACGAAACGTCTTAAAGAGACCTGGTCGTGACTCAGCAGATAACTTGTTTTTTTTTTTTTTTTTTTGTGTTTAATCCTTGTTTTGCAGGTGTGAAATCGACGACTGTTCCAACACATCCAACTCAAAACCAATTGGCTATGAGTGGAGCAGCCCTTCCTTATTATATTTTAAGTTAATTAAGAGGATTATAGCGATGTGGGATTATTGTCCTTTCACACGCCTCCTCACATGTAAGGCCAGTCACTAGGCCTCACACGTGGACCTACGTACGAGCTACCAGTCCATCGGTAACAGGTGTACACAGGTGAGTGACTAAATCAGGGGGTAACATCTCAGCCAGTATAGGCACTGGCCTATACCCCGGGTGTATAAGTGACAAAATCAGTTAAACACTTCGGCTAGTAATTCGACCTACACCGGCGTACGCAGGTCTGGGTAAGGGGCTTAGCTCTGATACCATGTTAAATTCGGTGGGCATCCAACTCAAAACCAATTGGCTATGCGTGGAGCGGCCCTTCCATATTATATTTTAAGTTAATTAAGCGGATTATAGCGACGTGGAACTATTGTCATATCACGGTAAACAACAGAACAGCTAGTAGTTTTCTGTTCATTTCATTTATTTAAAACTATTAAACAAATAACCTTTTATCAAATTAATGATTGCTTCTTGCCTGACCACGTGTACGAAAACTTGGCCATGAACACTGAATTGCAGATTCAACATCAAAGCACCATTGGCATTCTCACATAATCTTGGATGTTTTTCGGGGAAGGACTATGCCGCACACCGAATGATCAATAGACACAAAAGTTAGCTAAGGCCCAATGGTTATTCTTAACGTAACGCTGCTTGCCATGGAAAATAGTTTTTCTTAACGGAACCCTATGATAATGTCGTATTTTGGTCGAGTAATCAGTTGTCGATTACTGATTTTTATCTTATGATTCTCATCTATAAAAGTCTGTAGCATCGTTAAGGAATAAAACCTGTGCAACTGCGTACGGTCATATTACACTCTCTGATACAACGCAAATACTGTACCAGATCAAACAGTTCATCTTAGCTGCAAGTTTAGTAGAAATTTTTTAAAAACGAATAAACCCTATTTGAAGCAATCTTACAGCATGCATTCATAAGCCAAATAAAACAAGAAAAAAGATTGTCCCATAATACTAGTGCAACCGACCAAACTTGATTACATCAAATAGGAAAAAAGAACACCCTAAGGCCTATGAAAATAATTAAGCACACCAAACCACGACAGCAACCATCGGTCATGACTTCATATATTGATTTATTTCTTCTAATTTAACTTCTCGCAGTGGTACCTACTTCAGGATCTGTGGTGGTCTTTCTAGACAACATCCGATATTGCAAAAAGTTATCTGATAGCAAAACAGCAGAGCAAATAAAGCCACACCCAGCGATCAATAATCCGGACGCATGAACCGTTGTCCTGTCCCAATATTGCAAGTAGATGTCTATCATCGCCGAAGCATAACCAAGAGCAGCAAAAAAGCCTGTGATACTAAAAATTGTTTCTATGGTACTTTCATCCTCTCTACACCATCGGCGAATGTGAGATACTATTGCAGCAATAAAAGAACCAAGGCCAAAAACACAGAAAAAGCCTCTAAAAAATTGTAAGGCATCATCACCCATTGTGCGTTAGCGACTCAATCTAGCAGCTTCTTGCTCTCTAAAGAGATTATTACCTGATACTCACTCCACCAAGGACACCCCTTTTATTTATAGGTTGATATACATTCGAATAATAGCAGTTGTGGCAGATAAGGAAATTAGATTTTATTTCCATAAATATACCGCCTTATTTGTTTCCTTTTGCATCATCACCTCGTATTTTAAGTAAGTAATTCTGTACTTCACAGTCAAATATATTTTTCCATGATAGGTAACTCCACTAAACTTGTTCCCAGAGCATGTCCAAACCGAACACCGATTTAATTTGCCATACCTCGAGGATTTTTCACACTTTCGATGAGGGAGTGTGGAAATTCCACTAAAATTTCTTTTTGTGAGAATTGAATTTTCACCCTCTCTTACAAGTAGAAAGAACGGATAACGAATTTCATTCTATTAGATAATATGTACGTATGCAGCTGAAGCCATGGACAATCTCCTCTTGGATACTCCTATAAATAGAAGCACAGAGCTACACAAGTTCAATAACAGAAAATAGAGTTTGCTAGTACTACCTCACTTCATCAAACCAAGATACTCCATATTTATAATGGCACAAAGAATCAGTTCTGTTTTTATTGGTTTTCTTTTCGTCACCGTCGTTCTTCTGAGCTTTTCTGGTACGTAATATGCATATATGAATTTTAGTCAATGAAAAATGCATATGCGTACCTTCGATTTCTCTGGTTTCTCTCTCAAATTAGTCGTCATTCTAACACAAATTATTATGTTATGAATGTTAATCAGAGACGGTAGCGCACATCGATTTGCTAAAACGCCAGATAAATGGAAGATTGTTTAGGGGGTCAAAGAAGCTGAAACTTGCGATGTATGTACAGCAGAATGTGGCAAGCAATGTCTGTTGGAAATTTTGGGTAAAAACAGAGGATGAAATAAACACAAAAGAAAATTGTTGTACTCAAAAGCTTTCAAGGCTCATAAAGATTTCTTTTAGACGATTATTTCTACCTCCCAATATCAATTGGCGATTGCAACAGGTATGCGAAATAATGCCTTGAGGATACAACGAAAAGCCCTACAATGAGAAATTGGATTCAAGGTTTGCACCCTTGACCCAATCAAGAACACACTAGAAAGAATTGCGATGATGCTTTAGAAAGAGAGAAAACAAGTTGAATTCATTATTTAGAATGAGAGAATACCTTCACTATTTATAGGGATATTCATGCCTATTGGAGATGCCTCTTCACTTCCAAAAGACACATAAGGTGTCTATTGGGAATGGTTGCCTTTTATGAACCATCACACGTATTAAAGGTGTCTCTTCATCTCCAACTAACATCCATTGTGTTTATCCAACACGTAACACTTCCCCATCATAGTGGCAAACCAAAAATCTAAAACCATTTTATTTTCTAAGATATTGAAAATATCCAACAATGTCCCCCCCTATTTTCAATAACCAAAAACATGAAAAAAAAAATAAAAATAAAACAAAACTTTTAAATCAGAGTGGCTGCATCACACAAGTGACTGCCTACGTACCCGAGTGGGATCAAGCCAACGTAGTTCAAGCACAATTGAGACTAAGCATCATCATGTTGAAATCAACACATAAATGATAGGTATCTTTGGATTTGAACCTTCACTTAGTGTAAGAAACTCAAAGCCTTATCGAGATTCTATGGTGAAACCAGTCTTGAACCAAGTATCCCTTCTGATAAAACCTGAGTCTCCACACATATTGATTTCATAAATCATGTGTTCTCAGGAAAGCACGTTAATGGCCATGTGCTTATATCCTTGATTCATGAGTCTTCTTTAGAGAACGGTCTTCTTCTTAGGAAACGGCCTGATTTCCATACTCATATAGGTAGTCTCTTAAGGTGTTTCTGCGATACACCTGTAGACATTAATAGACTTATTAAGGATTAATATCCATCCCTTTTTCTTGCAGAACCTGCACTAAACAGAAATGAGAAGTTTTATACTTAGTGCACCATAATCACTTCCATAACTTGTTGGTACCACATTGAACCTTGTTTATCCTTTTCAAAACATAGGTTGGGTTTCTGTTATGGGTGATCAACCTTCCTTCACAGACCTTAGTCCCATTTCTGTATACTTCATTGAAAACATTTCCTTTGGGAGACTTTCCATAAATATGTCTGCCAAGTTTTTTCCTCGTTTCAATGGCTAACTGCAATTACTCCTTTCTTGAGTAATTGACTTACCGTTCAATGTACAAGACTTTTATGTCTTGACCTTTCATTATAAGTCTTTGTTAGAGACGTTATAGATCATAGCCTGATAATTAATCAAGACCGCTTGAGATGGCTTCTTCCAAAAATGAGATCTCT
The DNA here is from genome assembly GCA_023531295.1 of Papaver armeniacum. Lineage (NCBI taxonomy): Eukaryota > Viridiplantae > Streptophyta > Magnoliopsida > Ranunculales > Papaveraceae > Papaver > Papaver armeniacum. The sequence goes on from JAJJWW010019501.1 coordinate 9,134, forward strand.
ACAAGTTAGGTTCTAAGCCATTCATCCACATTAATTGCATCTACTCATGCAATCAATTCTGAAAACATTATTAAAAATGTTCCTATTTGATTTTACAAAATGATTGTAACTTCTCTAGTGATCCTAATTAACATTTACTGTTAATTCACAAGAAGTCATCATAGACTTGCATACACTAGAGGCATAGAAAATTTGTAGGCTACTTACTTGCTATTTCAACAAGCACATTATTACGATGAGTAACTCTCTTACTCATGCCCAATCTTCTACAAATTTATACCCAAAAACATAGACAATGTCTATTTAACATTTTACATTATGTAATGCAAATGTTCATTATTTATGCATCGGTAATATCTTAACACCTCATCGTTGGATATTTGGTCACAGCGCCCAATCTTCCAAGATTAAGTACATATTCACCGTATTCCATTTTCCTTTTCGATGTCATTTAAGACATGCCAATTTCCAAAATTTGGAACCATATAATTCTTAATGAAAGAATTATGATTTCGACTTCTAAATTTATAATTCCTACCGCAAGAATTATACCCATTACCAAAAAAATTGTAGTCTCAACAATCAATGGTGATCTCCATTTTGGTTCTCTAATCTTAGAGCATTCATGACAATACTTTTCTAATGTCACGCGACCAAAATTGTGTCAATTTCTGCCGAAAAAACGGCGTACAACATAGAAATAAAAACTTCAAATCCAACGCACCGTATGGGTACCATCCTTTGGATTTGGGTCACGTTTTCCTTGTCGCTCGCATCTCTACCAAATCACTGGAAGAATCACCATTACATGAATCAAAATATTCATGCTCACACAGATCTTAAAATTATGCAAGGCAATCACACAATAGTCATGGCATTAGTACATGAGAATTGTGTACTCACTATCACTACGAGACAGAAAATGTATGGCATCAATGGTACGTCATAAGATATGACTAGTAAATTATAAAATATATCATCACAAGATATCATCACAAAGAAATTGTGAACAGAGGCTAATTTACTTATCTGAAATGATGGCAGTTGCCGCTAGTAATAACCGTTTCCTTTTTCTTCTAGTTTTATTTCCTCCAGCCACAAAAGAAATCAAACGGTGCAAAGAAAACTCCAAGTCTCCCCATGTTTCGTGTGCATTTAAAATCAATCTCCATTTAGAGATTATTCGGGAGTACTTTCTTATATCTAATGGATGGAATACTAATTTTCTGTTGACTCATCAATCAGAGTCCCACAAAAGCAAAACTTTTATCTTTAACCAAACCAATTTGTACTTTCCACGTATTCCACAAGATCACTTTGATTTCGAAATTCTTTTTCAACCAGAAATGTGCTGATTATCCAACATAATTCCACCCTCTTTTGTTGAGAATCTAATCGTCTAAAACTGTTGGAAATTTTGGGTAAAAACAGAGGATGAAATAAACACAAAAGAAAATTGTTGTACTCAAAAGCTTTCAAGGCTCATAAAGATTTCTTTTAGACGATTATTTCTACCCTCCCAATATCAATTGGCGATTGCAACAGGTATGCGAAATAATGCCTTCAGGATACAATGAAAGCCCTACAACAGAGAAATTGGATTCAAGGTTTGCACCCCTTGACCCAATCAAGAACACACTAGAAAGAATTCTGATGATGCTTTAGAAAGAGAGAAAACAAGTTGAATTCATTATTTAGAATGAGAGAATACCTTCACTATTTATAGGGATATTCATGCCTATTGGAGATGCCTCTTCACTTCCAAAAGACACATAAGGTGTCTATTGGGAATGGTTGCCTTTTATGAACCATCACACCTATTAAAGGTGTCTCTTCATCTCCAACTAACATCCATTGTGTTTATCCAACACAGAACACTTCCCCATCATAGTGGCAAACCAAAACAGAAAACCATTTTATTTTCTAAGATATTGAAAATATCCAACAATGTCCTGAGGGATATTTTCTGTTAGGACGTACTCTAAATCACACATTCTTAGGTATTTCAGAGAGGTAACTTTGGTTTTTAGTACACGTCTGTGATCACTGATCAGAAATGAGTATCACGGAAATTCTATTATGTTGACAAAGTAGAACCAACCATACCAGTCGCGTCACTTAATGTGGAGCAAAAATACCACAAAATAAGCAGAGAATATAAGGATTCTACTAGAAGAGCAGAACAAACATTTTCAAAAACATAATCTTCTTGTTAAAAAATACAAATAAAAGGAAGAACATACCGCCTTTACTAGTTTTATGCTAACATCAAGATAGTAAGCATGTAGGGCAATGGTTCATGGCTATATTTGCTTGCAGTTCGGTATATAGTCCCAAAATTTATCTGCCCCTTACTATGAACCATGCACCTATAAGAAAATAGGCGTCAAAAGTGTAAGATAGTATCAATTTGAAAATGGAAACGGCACCTCTAATGATCAACCTACAGAAACAGAAGCAAGTCTCAGTAATCATCCTCTAATGATTAATTTTTGATGTTGTGGATCTGAGCAGCCTACTGATCCATAATTATCGTTGCTTGATGTTGGAATTGGTTCAATCAGCGGCTCTTTGCCTCTATCTTCTTTTTCTACTGTTCTCCTTGAGCGGTTTTTAAATCGCTCCCATAATTCCTTAATGAATTGCCAGAAGTTTATTAGGCATTGCCACAAATGTTCTTTAAGACTTTTCCACATATCTCTAAAGCGCTGGCGTTGGCGTTGGTTGCGTTGCGAGATATCTTCGATCATAACAGGAAATGAAGTATACTTTGACAACATTTTGACGAGGTACACAAGGAAGGCTAAAACCAAAGGAATTCCTGTAATGATGAAGAGAACCAAAAAGCTGTCAAAGTTGAGACTTGTTTCAAAGACCATGGGATTGGGGTCCGAACAACTCTTTGGTTCCCAAACCAAGCTTGTTCGATTCTTATAATTAAATTCATCTTCCCGTAGATTTAAGATAGCTCGTGATATATCAGGGACCAAAGGTGATCCTCTAGGAAATGCCTGTGAGTATGAAATGATATGAGAAAAAGGGAAATATTGAAGTACTGAGATGAAATAAAAACGTATTTAAACATGACAGGGAATTTGGTAATAACTTACAAAGCCGAATCCTTCTGTCTTGTACATTTGGCCAACCAAGGCATACTTGTGACAATATTTTGCAAGGAGGAGTCTGTTATAAGGTGCTTCATCAAAAGCAGCAACAATACGGTCCTCCTTATTTCTCAATTCTGTGAAAGCCTCCTTGAAATCTTCAGTAGAGATATAGGGTTTTAGATTAGACTCATCAAAACCCATCCTCTTCAACATTGTGTATACAAATGTTCCCTCTAGGTAACCAACATTTTGGCGTGATTTGATTAGTTCATGTACGTCCGTAACAGTAGGTTCAAGCCGGTGAACTGTCAACATTGATGTCAAACTGGCCGTGTAACTTGAACTTAGCAGGAGCAAAACAAAAACCCATACGATTAACACAACTTTCACCATACTGTTATGCACTCTTTTCTCTGAAATAAAATTAAGTAAACCAAGTCAGATTCTCAGAATAAACAAATTAGAACTTGGCAACTCTAAGCATTATGTATGATGTAAGTAATTCACATCAGATACTAAAAATTCAAAGTTGATAGGAAGAGTAGAAAAGAAATTACGATCTGCAAAAGCCGGTGTCGAGAAAAAGAACCAAAACATGGTTTCCAGTTGATTCAAAGGATTCCTTGAAAAGCTGGATTATTTTCTTCACGTTCCAGAGCCCAAGTCACCACCCAAGTCAAGAGAAAAAATGCTATAATGGCCACCCAAAGTTCCCAATTTAAAGGCTTCAGTAATATCAAAGCATTATTGCTGGTGTGATCTTTCAACGGAACAATCATCGAAAACCCTGATGGGGTATAAGGTAACGTGAAATCGACATAGGTCGATCTATTTCCACTAATTGTTATATCTCCAACTACTGCATCGTAATTCTGTTAAGAAAATTTAAAAGCACAAAGAATTAGCTAGTTTGCACGTGCTAACAAATTATTGGAAAACAGTAATATAACTTTTTTTTTTTTTTTCTTTTTTTTGAAACATTCACAGTAACAAAATTAACTAACCTGCGCATAAACTTGATACACTAAATCATCGTAATTTCCCGCTGTCGTGCCATCAGCCTTCGCGAAAGGAATGAATTCATATGAAACAGATACGGTAGCATTTCTATTACAGCTTTGAACACATCTATGCAGTATCCGGTGACATGACCAGAGCTGTTGTCACTGCTATTCCTTGTTACTTTTACAAACTCGGTAAAACCCCGTTTCACTGGAACTCCAATCCTTAACTTTTTTCCCATTTCTGGAATTACCCAACCTTTGGGAACAACAGTTGATTCTCCAGGCCATATTATAACGCGCAAATTATCTCTTGGCAACGAAAAAGAATTTGCTCTACTAGTAATTAAACTGCTTGAGTCACGTACAATACCATTCGATGCTGTCCAAATACCAATTTCTCTACCCCCGTTTCCAATCACATTAAGCAACTGGAAGGTGTTCGATTGCATTTCCCTATCGATGAGGTTGAATTCGCCACTTAGCCCATAAAATTTTGTGCTGGAAATAAGCTGCAATAGCTTAGGACCAATCTTTGAAACACTTGATATTGTATTCACTATATCAAGTTTCTCCAGGACACTTGCCAGTGCCCGAACTGTGTCATAAGCCCTTAAACCAAAAATGTTTAACTCCACGTTTTCGATTCCTGGATTGGCCAGCGAGAACTGCTTTCTCCATCTAGCTCGAAATTCGTCAAGCTCTGTTGATCTTGGAATATATGGCCTTACACCCAATACTCCTTGCATAGAATCAATAATAGAAGAATTGAATGAGCCCAGGTAATTAGCTAACCCATCTGTAATGATCCATGAATACCCTTCACTCATCATCCCAATCATTTTTGCCTTTTGAAAAACACGTATTCCAAGGGCCGGTGTCATGTGCACAACAAATACCCTAGTCCGCATTGCCATTAATTCGTAAAGTGCGCTTATAATTTCGCCATCCGTAGCTGAAGTGGATATTACGCTCCTGTAAGGAACTCTGGTGTCTATGGCTTGGAATGAGTCGATCAAATCTAGCATGACTCCTTTTCCATCTTCTGTGTCCTCGTATACGGGTACGACTTCTCTCCATCCAAATGTTTTAACCAATTCAGCAATCACATTTACCTGGGACAGGTCGCTTTGTGTTGTTCGAATGAAATACGGGTTTTTAGACGCAGAAACTGAAGGACTTGTAGCAGTGAAAGAAATGATAGGAACCTGAGCTTTGTTCCTAGATCAGCCATGAAAATAGCTTGTAATGATGTTGATGGTCCTATGATGGCCTGAACTCCAACATTTTGAATTAGATCTGCAGCTGCTACGTATACAAGTAAAGCAATAATATCAATCCCAGGAACTACACAACAAAAAAGAAGTTACTCCCCAAACGTACTGTGTCATGAAATATAGGTTGCGGTTCTGGTTCACATGATTCAGAACTGCAACCGCGCTAGGCACCGGAACAGTGATAGGTAATTTAGTACCCAAATGATACACCCCTTCCACGTTCCCATGAAAGGAGTTTTTTTTTTGTTTTGATCAGATCCATGAAAGGAGTTACTTTCACTATTTGTACAAAGTTTAGGAAATGGTGAGACAAAATTTAAGTTTATTTTCCTTGAAAATATAGTTTCAAGTTCGCTAAATTTATTTACTACATACTGCTATCTCTTTTTATGGAACAAAATTTAGTAGCGAAAATATCTCAGTTTTACAGGAGTACAAATGTTGAAAAAGCCAGAATTAAAATTGTGATTCTAAGGCTAAGTCCTATGGGCTAGATTGGACTGCTAGATTGGCCAAAAAGTGTTGCAAATCATGAAAAAAAGTGTGGGAAAAAAGTTAACACTCAATCTGGCTACTTCTCTCCTATGATTGCTCCTTGATCGCACTATCGGCGAGATTGAAACGCTGAATGATCCAGCGCTCAAAAAATGGTCCAAACGCTGAACGATTCAGCGTTTGGGAGGATATTCTTGCGCATCAACGCCGAATGGAAACGCGCTGGCCAATTCACCAAAAGAAAATTCTCATCGGTCACTTCACACTAGACCCTCTCAATCAGTAGACCCTCTGTCTCTCTCTAATATGCATCACAGTTGATGCTTTTTATTATCTTATTATATATATATATATATGAACATGTCCTCTCACTAGAGAGACTAATAGCTAACGTATAATGAGTGGTGAACGTGTCCTCTCACTAGAGAGACTAATAGCTAACTATAATGAGTGGACGTAACTTTTAGCTAACCAAAAAGTCAGTAGATTAATAGCTAACGTACAGACTAATAGCTAACCAAAAAGTCAGTAGACGTAACTTTTGGGACGTGTTTGTTCATTGCCGCTAATCGGTCAAACGTTGTTTGGGCAGTCGAGATTGTTTTTTGTACGGTGACTAAGCTGCTAGATTAGCAACACCATAGGACTTAGGAGGTTGCCCAAGCTGACGTGGATGGCCAATCTAGCAGCTAGATATCTAGCCCATAGGACTAAGCCTAATCCCACCATCCAGACAACCAGGACATAAATTTTGTACATTTCATTCTACTGTAGTTGCAGAACAAGCGTAATTGCATCAAACTTCCTTAGAGCAGAATGCCAATATTAATATTATAAAGAATGTAAAGATGATGGATGGTGAAAAAAATGAAGTATTTACCTTGAGAAGCTGCATCAGTAATGTCCCCATGGGAATCTCTGGTGTGGAGAACCAGCCTCCTCCTATGAGAAGTATCAATTGTAGAAGAATGGAAGTCAGAAAGAGCCATGGACATGGATGTCAACCCAATCTTTGATGCTAAGCAATCAAAATCAAGAACAACTCCTACTTTGAACTCATCACTCTCAATAGTATTTGTGGTATCTTGACCCATCACCATTTCATGTCCTAAAATAATGCTGTGAAAAATGAATAAAACCAAAACATTCATTAAAACTCTATTTTGCTTAGGATTACAAACTGGTTTAGTCTTCATCTTCCGAACGGTGATGGAAATTCTCTATGCAACTTATCCATTCACGGATATACAGAAGCATTATTTATACGGTGACACTTGAGGAAGTAGTCAATATATACATATATATATATGATTTGGGTTAGTGGGTTACCTCCCAAAACACTGCAATTCAAATTCAAATATCCAAAAATGGATAGATTTTGAGTCTTTTGGCGTGAGTGGTCGAGTAACAATTTGAAAGTTGTATAAAATAGTAAAACACCGATTTGGCGTGATAAGGAATATATCATTGTGTATATACGGAGATAAGGGAGTTACACTACTTGTCCTCTAAAGACCTATGTATGAAAATGTCTCTAAAAAATATGCACACCAAAATTTAATGATGGTCCAAAGTATTGCCGGAGCCACGATTGCAGGAAATTTTAGGGACACAAATCGGCAGACAATGTATGAAAGGAAAAATTCATGAGCACTTTGTGACAATGTACATAAATAAGTTTTGAAGCCAATCGCATCTGTTTGCAAGTTTGCATATACCTAGTTACGTTTCTGGTTAAAAGTCATCTTGTTTCATGGTTGGATTACAAACGGCGAACGTGCGTAGCTCAAAAAGAATTTTAAAGCCTAACTTCCAAGGGGTGGTGATTAGTAGTTGATCTTTTGGATTATAATTGGCTCTTATTTTGTATCTCAACATTAATTTAGTTTTTAATAGTATAAAAATAAGAAGATACACCATTTGAATACTAATCAAGTGGCAAAAGATAAATGGATAATGTCTTTCAAATACGCGGCACCCACGATATATGGAGATTGATTTTTCAATAACAAGATTATCATTGACATTCCATATATCTCAGATGACTCCAAATTCATTCCAAGGGCCAACATTTCTTTTTTCAGCTTGATAGGTAGTCTTTCCTTTGGGAAAATCTACTCCAGCAAACCTGACCTGAGATTGTCCAAATCAAATCCCGATTTAATTTGTCCACATGTCTCAATTTTTTTTTTAATTGGTCAAATAGAAATTTCATTGAAAAAAAGTACTTAAGAGGGGTACCTTAACCCAATGATTACAACAGAACAAAAAAGGTGAACTGAAAAGGGATTCGGCCCAAAAGAAGGCTTGTAATTTGATATCTCTAATGAGGCTTGCCAAAGTTTTCTTTTTGTTGTCGAAGGTTCTTGCATTTCTTTCTTTCCATATACACCACCAAATAGCAACTGGGATGTTATTCCATATACGACCAAGTCTTTCATCTCCCTAATTAAACTTTCAAGTCTTGATAGATACTATGATATTAGAGTCGTATGACCATCCAAAGTGGCATCCTTCAACAAAATAATCCCATATCTCTGGGTTCTCCAACAACCATAAAACAAGCGAGAACTCGATTCATCGTCTTCCTCACAAAAATGACAAAAACTAGAGACATCCATACCTCTTCTTAAAAGTTTATCCGTCGTCATTACCCGATAATGAGAGAGAAGACAAAGAAGAAATTGATTTTCTGAGGGTACTCATTACTCCATACAACATTGATTCAATAATCTGGCTCACCTTGATCGTCGTTGTCTTTACTTCCATCTTTAATCGTATATTGACCATGATCACTACCAACCCAAATTCGGGTATCCGTAACCCCTTCTTGAATAGAATGGAAGAGAGAACATTTAATATAGATAATACTTCACTTGTGCCTATACATAAACTCCCACCTTACACCATCTTCCCTAACTTCTTACATACTAGGCACCACAAAATCCTTGGTTCTTGAAGCTTCATAAGCCGAAGGAAACATATCACATAATCTTCCTTCACAAAGTCAAGAATCTTCCCAAAATCTAGTTTCCTTACCCGCTCCAATCTTGAATCTAATACTTTTATTGAAATCTTCAAGCTCTTTATAGATATTAAACCACAAGCTACCACCTTTCGATCCTTTGGGTTGGAGAGTTTCCCAAACGGTAAAAGTTTCACCAAAATTTTCAACTATGATCTTCCTCCACAACGCTTATTTCTCTATGCCAAAGCGCCACCTCCATTTTTTAGCAAAGCGGAGTTCACTTGCTTAGCTCTTCTTATACCAAAACCACCTTTTTCTTTTGGTTTTGAAGACGATTTTGAACCAATATTGTGAGTTCTTTTCTTAGTTTGATAATCTCATAAGAAATTTCTCACAACTCTATCAATTTTCTTATATATGGAACAAGGAGAAAGAAAAATTGAAAGATAATAAATGGGTAGACTAGCTAAAACGCTTTTGATGAGAGTTAACTTACCTCCTCTTGCTATTGTTTTTCCATTCCAAGAAGTAACTCTTTTCCCACAAATTTCAAGTGGCTTTTCCCATTTTTGAGTGCCTTCTACCTTGTCTCCCAAAGGTAGGCCAAGATATATGCTAGAAACTGGCATACTTGCATCCTAGCATGCTAGCATAATTTTCAACTTTTGGAGAAATTTATCTTCAGGCCCGAAGTTAACTCAATACAAAGAAGAAGGTAACGAAGGGAATCAACTTGTTCTCTCTTAGCATCAAGAAAAATGATAGTATCATCGTCCAATTGCAAGTGATTTATTTTTGTTCCCCCCTCCTTGACGGAAAAAATCGAGATTTGATCATGTTCTTGAGCTTTGTTCAACATATACAACTTAAGACTTCACCAAAAAAAATAAAGAGAAAAGAAGATAGGGGGTCCCTTTTCACTACCGAAGTAACCGAAACACGATCCATTGACAAGAACCGAGAAATTTGAGAATACTAAACAATTTATAATCCAAGCCCTCCAAACACTACCAAACCCAATTTTGAACAAAACTTCATTTAAAAAATTCCAATTCACATTATAAAATGCCTTTTCGAAATCACGCTTACAAACATATGAATACTCCATCAAGAATTTGTCTTCCTTTAATGAAACTAGATTGAGTTGTTGAGCTTAGAGTAGGAAGGTATACCTTTAAACGCTCCGCCAAAACTTTTGAAATGATTTTGTACATACTCCCAATAAGACTAATAGGCTGAAAGTCTTTTACTTCTTCTACACCCGCCTTCTTAGGGATAAGCGCAATAAAATTATTTTGCAAAGATGAATGAAGAATATTATGGTCCTGAAATTCTTTAAAAACCTACATCAAATCTTCTTTTAGAAAATCCCAACAAACAAGAAAGAACTTCATTAGGAAATCCATCCGGACACGGAGCACGATCAGTTCCCAAATCTTTAATTGCATTCTTAACTTCTTCTTCATTAAACGATCTCTCTAACCATATGCTTGCATTCACATCAACACGCTTTAGATACATATTTTTGATTCTTGGACGATTTTTTGAATTTTCTTTAAACGCTAACTCAAAACGATTTGCAATACCCAACTTGATTACTTCTTTGTTTCCGGTCCATCGACCATTGATACGAAGGTTATTTATGTTGTTAAAAGCTCTATGACCCCTCACTACTCGATGAAAATGTTTGGTGTTTCTATCTCCATCTCGAAAGTATCTAATCCTTGACTTTTGGCGCAACATTATGCTTTGAGGACGATGAGCCACATCATACCCAATTTAGCCATCACAAGCATGTCTTCTTCACCTTCGGTAAGACCCCTTTCATCATCTAGTTCATCTAACCCCTTCATCTTTGTAAGTGCCAAGACAATTTCCCTATGAATGTTCCCAAAGACGTCTCAATTCCAGACCTTCAATTTCTCCTTCAAAGCATGTAACTTCTTTGAAAAACATTCACCCTTCGTGCCTACAAAGAAAAAGATTCCCAACATTCTTTCAATAAAGAAATTATGTTAGTTCCTTCAATCCAAGCTAATTGAAATCGAAAAGGGCAAGCACCCCAATACGAGTGCTTTGAGCATAACTTAATGTGAAAATGATCCGAAAAAGGTCTTGCAAGTCGCTTGAAGTTGATATTTGGAAAATGATCTTCCCATTCCGACGAGAAAAGAAAACGGTCAATTTTGCTCTTCTTGTTAGGTAATCTACTCCAAGTATAATTCGCGCCTGAAAGAGGCAATTCAATAAGGCCCAACTCATTAAATAGGTCATCGAAGAATTTCATTGAATTCGAAACTCTACGACAACCCCTTCTCTCCGCCATGTATCTTATTTCACTGAAGTCTCCCCCGAAACACAAAGGCATTCCATTCCAATAACCATGAAAGGTGGCTAACTCCATACGAAATCTTTTTTTTTCGTTCACAATGCAAGGACCATAAACACCAATCAAGACCCGACGGAAGTTATCCTCCAAATTACGACAAGAAATGCTATAGTAAAAATACCTTCAAGAAAGTCATCAACTTCAATCATATCCGAATTCCAAATCAATAAAATTCCACCGGATCTTCCATAAGAATTTATAGCAATCCATCTACACGGAGTCGCACACCTAAATTGCGCACAATCTTGTCATTACAAGCACTAAGCTTAGTCTCTTAAATCATAAGAATATTAGGCTTCCACCGTTTCACAAGGTTTTTTAACTTCGATCGTATTTCCGGATCACCGAGACCATTAACATTCCAAGATACTATTTTAAACATTATTAATAATAAACACCAACCCAACACAAGCACACCAAATTACCAAGAGCAATCAATTTCCTAAATTTTCTCCCCTCCCAAACTCATCGTTAAAAGCCAGTGCATGAGTCATAATTGAACTCGTTAGCAAATGAGATTTCTCTTTTCGTGAAAACAATTCCGGAAGGATTTCCGGAGTCTTTGAGTTTGTTGAGAAAAAAGTACTCCATATTCGGACTATCAACGGGTGCATTATCATTGATCCTTGCACCACCACTAGTATGAGATCCATCATTGTCTTCAGCTGACCTCAGTGAGTTCATTTTGTTGCCAGTCTCTCCTCACTACAACAAAAACATACATGGATCATTCTTAAAAAGTGTGATCCAAGTACTAGTTGTCTGTGATCTTTGCCAGTATAATCTAAAGGGTGATCTATAGATCACTATTCTTTTGCAATGAAAAGTGTGATCCTATCCTATGCAAAGAAATCAAAGTTTTGAAAAGTTGAGATCTAAAGACAGGTTTTTAAAAGACAAGGTTTTAAAAATTGTGATCTTTCATCTAAGTTTTCAACCCAAATTTACCCTTTACAAATAGTAAAACAGTATATTTCATTCCTGCACCTGTAATTCAAATTAAAAACTGATGTAAACAAAATCCAAAATTATATATAAATGGCAAATAATGTCATTGAACATAACATATGCGAATTACACATTTTTGCTGAGTCTACTGATTTACTCAGATTAACTACACATCAAATTCCTAGATACGAGGATACATTATTCCTTACATGTCTAGCACTGATTTATCACAGTAAGGTTCGAGCTTTACAACCTTGAGACGACGGAGAATGAAGTGAAAATTCATAACAACCTCAAATTCCAAGAATACTTGCAGAATCCATAACAACCTCAAGACTAATGGGGAGTATTATTTTGCAGGCCTTCTTCTGTAGCAGACCCTTCACTACCCTGCGAGTTGAAAATCATAATCAAGTTCGTACAAGTGACCCATTCAAATTAAAGATGATAAAGATAAAGACAAACATAAGAGAGCCATTAATGCTAGACTTATGAACATAGACGGGGGTAGACAGACAAGTACCCTGAGCACCATTTGCCTTTTTAATGACCAGTGGTTTAAGGATTCTTTATGACAATCAAAAGATTAATGACAAGAGATCGGATTTGACACTCTCAACCTGATGAGAAAAAGTTATTAATCGCCGGACTATATCGGTTTTATATTACAATTCTAAAGACAATCACCTGCTGAAGTGACGTTTGTGCTCATTGATTTGTATCGTTGGATGAGTACCTCTCTCATAACCTGTATCCAAGGACAAATTTGCAGATTAGATTGTTAAGTATATCTTATTCGGTGGATAAATTATCATCCACGGGATAGAGCAACCCTGAAAATGAAGCATAACAAGACAAAAACTAAAAGAGTATTGATTCCAAACGCAAGACATAATATCAAATGCAGATGGTAAGGAAACAGGAGGATCACTGAAACTCATTGCAAAACGCGATGTTCAGGCCAGGAAAAGATTCAAGCAGAAAATCAACTAAAGTGAAGGTGGACCCTAATATTAATAAATTATCAAGGTGTATGAAGGTTAGTGAACTAACAGAGATCAGCGGAATGTCTGCACACAATCATGAAAGGGCATGAAACATAATAACCTCATAATGATGCACACAGATTTCATTCAAAAGATGTATAGCACCTGCCATCGCAAATTGTAAACTCGCAGAACCTAATATTCTCTCCACTGAAGATTGGTGTCGAGGGAACAGCTCACCACGGGTATCCTTGACAATCTGCGCAATAGTATCCAGTTGCTCGAAATTAGATAAGAAGTCAACAATAAACTACAAAATGAAGATGCTTCTTTCTTTCATCCTCATTTAAATTTGGGAGGCAGGACTTCTCAAAATAGTCAATCACATTCCTACGGATTTTGAGCATCCTCGACTTGCGGGTGCATATTCATGAAGAAACAATAGAAATGACTTTTCCAAACATGAAAGGAAAGAAAACAAGATGCCTCTCTGGAGTGATAAAGATGTTAGGTGTTGATACCCACACCTGAGTTTGAAAGTCATAACCACCCTAATTCCTACCGACTGACAAAAACGGGGGAAGCAAAACATTAGTAGTAGTGCCATTTGTCCCCAACATATCTATAAACCTGGCTGATAGATATAACAACATCAAGATCCAGGTATAGATCAGACACTCCATCCTGGAAACTCTATTATTAATTAGATCTTACATGAAGCTGGCAAATATATAAGATAGCTACTAGCTAATAGAATTTTACCTTTAAGAAATGACAATTCTCCTCAACATCAGGTGTGTTGAACGTATTTGATCGGGCTCCCATGGCGACCACCAAGTAGTCATAATCAACGATAAACTCCTCTTTCCCTTCAGGAGACTCACGCTGAACAGGCCTGCAATGAACTTTCTTATTCTTTCCATCAATCTTGAAACATTCAGCTTCCCAAAAGCTATAGTCTCCATCTTTCTGGAAAACAAACAGAAAACAATGACAGACCTTACTCGCGAAGTAAATAGAAATGGTCCACAAAAAAATGAGATATCCCATAGATAATACATCGAGAGGTTCGGGATTAACCTTCCTAATGATGTTGCGTATTGGTTCAACAACACTACGTGCTTCGACTGTCCCACATGTGACACTTGGTAATAATGGAGTAAATGCAAAATAGTTACGAGGTGAAATCCCATGAACATCATATGTTGCACTATCCAAATTCTTCAAGAAACTTGTGCCTGACCCGACCCAGGTGCCAACACCACAACCTCTTTTTATTGGCGGCAGTTGGAGAAGATCGGACCACATTGACAGCATTGTGTGGTTTCGCATCAGAATATGCCACAAGACCCCCACCTCTACGGTTAAAGAACACAGACAAAAGACATTGAAAATAAGATAGATAGAAATAAGAAAATCATCAACATTAAACATAAGCAATTAGTATGCAAGATCTTTTAAGCAAGATGATATAACTCCCTCCTTGTTACATTACAGATCATTAATAATAAATGAATTTTGTAATGAAAAACCGAAACAAAATTCATTTCAAGATCCCCATAGAAGCATTAAATGTGCCAATAGCATACAAATCCCAATGACAACACAACATTGAAATGCAAATCTTACATTGAAGCACAACTGAAAAGCAAAGTATAGACAGGTAAGAATCAAACAGAACTAGTTCAAGATGGTGGATCAGACATTGTGTATTTCATCCTATGTCCCTCATAAATCTCCTAAAACTAGTAATAACTCTAAACAGAACAGAGTTTGGTGTATAACAAAAATAATGAAGAAAATTAGATATTTATTCAATTCATTCACAATAGGCAAACTTTCCAACAAATGAGATCTACTTATGTCTAAGATTACAAATCACTAGATTCCACCGCGGCAATTAGGTTACCAGCAATTAATAATTCAAGTCAGCATCAAACCTAATAAGCACGAAATTACTCAAAAATTATATACAAGTAAAATCAAGCAAATATGTCAACCACTAACTCTGGAGAATGAAGAACCTCAGAGCATCCACAGCACCAGTACACTTACATACCTAGAGTTTGGACTACAAGAGGGAGCGTGATTGTAATTCCATGACAGAAACACTTCATATCTACATCATTTTCCATTTGTACACCTATGAAGCAAATAAAACAACAAAAATCAAGCAAATCCTGGAATTAATATAAGGATCTAATCAAATTATGTTATAAACAATGTGAGAAAATCCGATGCTTGCCGATACATGCAAATACGTTACACATAACTTACAAATTCTTGTAGAACACACCCCTTAAATCAAGGCTGGACTAACCCAACTAAAGAGTAGAGAGTTAATGTAGCCTTAGATACTGACAGAACTACTTGTTAAAACCTTGGAAGACTGAGAGAACAATGCAACAGAGTTTCACACAATCGAGAACACAAAATTGAGACTATAAAGAAATAAAGTACCTTGGTACTTCTCATCAAATAATAACACCTAAGATGAATTTTCTTCTCGACCCAAACAATTGGTCTCAAATTTAACACCTTCCCTGCTTTGATAGTATTAAACAATTGGTCTCGAATCAAAAGTAAATCTGAAACATGCATGCATCCTATAATTAGGATTTAGGAGAAACGGAAATGAAACTACAAGGGAAAAGGGAGACATATAGAGAGAGAGGGAGTACCTTCTACTAATTCATCAAATTAACCACGTATGTGTAAACAGAAGGAACTTCTAGCTAATTCGTGAAAAAAAAACTCCATCTATGCAACCAAATACAACATTAGAACCCTAATTCTGATTGAAACTTAGGGTAATTGCAACATAATAACAAAATTAGAGGATTAAGATATGCGTTTCTTTAACTAAGGAACTGTTTCTTCAATGAAGATATCAATCGAACCTTAACCTTTGAATTCGAAGTGAACTCAAAACTCAAATTTCTCTATCGATTTTGAAAGTATGAGAATATTAATCGTCGTTAAAACAAATGAATCGAATAACTGAAGATGACATTCAGAATTTTCTGGTAAAGTTTTTCTTTGATTTGAATCTAAATGGTGAGTTAAAATCTAGGGTTTCAATTTTTCTGGAGAGGGGAGACGAAACGAAGGAGGAGAGAGAAAAAAATGAAAAGAAATGGATCAACAATAGAATTTATCGTTGGCTTCGATATTTTACTGGGCTCGCAAAGTTCTATTTGGGCGTTGACTTAGTGATGTCGGGGAGGACATATTTTAGACCACTATTCCGACGAACAAAGTGGTCGAATGCCGAAGATTAAGATAACACTTTCTACAAGGCATGAGGTCTATAGGAAGGTGCTTTGATATTTGGTCACAAACATCATAAAATCAGTGATCTTTGAGTTTTCTCTATAAAATGATAATAGGTTTTCATAAAATGTGATCTATAGCATGTGATCTAAAGCATGTTTTGTTGTAGTGCCTGATGGCAAAAATTGAGCCTCCTTGTTAACCTCATCCTAATTAACATTTCCTCCATTTGGATCATCACCATGGATGGAACTAGACGTTGGAACTTCTTTGGACATTTTTTATTTCAATTGTTTTCTTGAACTTCTCAAGGAAGAGGAATCCATTCCCAATGAGCTAGATAAATGAGCACCGGAGCCAGGGACAGGAGGAATAATACTAATGGTAATCGGCTTACGCTTACCTCCTGACTTTGAGATTGGCTGGGCTTGACAAGACACAGAAGGCCCAATATCTTCTAAATCCTATTTGCTTTGGAACCATTTTTTGGGGACCATGGTTTTTTTGAGGGGACCATGGTCTTATTAGGCCACCTTCCCTCTAGTTATAAGGGGTGTCCTAATGCGTTGAAATTACTAACCTACCCTTAACCTAATTTAATTTAAAACCAACCTAATAACCACCTCTCTCTCACTCTATATATAACCACCACCTCCTCCCACCACCACCGCCGATTACTACCACCACCACCTCCGACCATCACCACCGCCCCCACCGATTACCACCACCACCTCCTCCCACCACCACCGCCGATTACCACCACCACCACCACCTCTGATTATCACCACCACCAACCACCGATTACCACCACCACCAACGACCACCACCACCTCTATATATATATAGCTTAATTTAAATCTTTAACAAAGATATTCTCACAAACCCATTACTTTTCGTATGTTTTTGGTTGAAAAAATGAGAAGTAATCATCAAAATGAGTTGAAAATGGAAGTTGTGGAGAGGTTTAATGGAGGTTACAGTGTTGAGTTCGGTTACTTGCTCATCTCACAAGGCAACCGAACTACACATTCAGATGAGTTCGGTTACTTGTTCATCCTCACAAAGCAAATCGAACTACACCTTCGAGATGAGTTCGGTTTTATATGCTTTATAACTATGTTCCAACCGACGAGTTGGGATGTTTCGCATAAATGTATAAACTGCCATGTAACCGAACTCTAGGGTTAAAAACATAAGAAAAAAAGTTGCCATGTAACCGAACGTTATCGTTTTTCCCATTATTTTTATTTCTCTTATAACGGAACTCTATCAACTTTGTTGGTTATTTCATAAAAATCTTAAAACGCCATGTGTGAACTCTACGGTTAAAAACATAAGAAATTTTTGTTTGTTAAGTTCGGTTGGTTGTGCAATTGATCTCAAGTTTGAAACAACCGAACTTATTATTAAACTTAGTTCGGTTGGATCGCAAAAGCATGCAGGTTTTGCGTAACCAATCGTAACCTTATACACTTGGTTAAAATTTATTTGTACGTAAAGTTCGGTTAGTTGCGAACCAATAGGAACATAACGCTGCATGTCGAGCTTCCATTAATATGGAGTTCGGTAACTGCGTGTTTGGATCAAGCAACCAGAACTACACCTTCAAACTAGTTCGGTTACTTGTTTATCTCCAAAGGAAATCGAACTACACATTCGAATGAGTTCGGTTACTTGTTCATCCTCACAAAGCAACCGAACTACACCTTCAGATGAGTTCGGTTACTTGTTCTTCATATAAAATAACCGAACTGTTCAAAATCTAGTTCGAAATTTTACATTTTTGGGGAAGTTTTTACCAATTCAACATATATTATCTAAGTTTGGAGCATACTTGTTCACCCAAATATTCTTCCTCCGGTTGTGGTTGATAAAATCCATCATTTGAATACTCAAAGGGGGTGAATTGGAAAAAAAAAAAAAATTTCATGTTTTTCTCCTTCATCTTCTCTAACTCTACTCTCACAATAATTCTACTCAACTAATAATAAACCCATCTTTTAATTTAATTTCACTAATTGTTTTTAACTAAATCATTTCACTAATCATAACCTAAAATTAATTAAGAGAGTAGATTAGGTATTAAATAAATAACTAGATATGGGGTGACCTAGAATTACTTCTAATGTCTATACCCAAAATAAAACCATGGTCCCCCAAAAAAAGGCTGGTCCCCAAAAAACGGTTCTTGCTTTGATTGCTTTGAGTTAGACCCATTTGTACCGCGACAACCAGTATCCATCTTCTCTCCGTCAAAATTCAAATTAGAAGATTCCAAATTCAAAGAAATTTGAACACGCGTTTCCCTGCTACTTGGCCGCACAACTGCTTCCTTGGACCACAAGGTTGACCATGTCTCTCTTTCCCAGACACGTGATCAGAAGGCCGTTGATTTAGGTCCGAGTGTGAATTCGTGCACACTCCTTGACGAGTGTATATTTCACATTTCAATCTCTACCCTTGATTTAAAAAAAATATGTGAAATATACACTCGTAAGAGGATTGTGAACAGATTTGGACTCTTCTGTCCACCGATAATTTTCTGCCCCGTAGAGTATATCCTTCTTCTTTTTTGCTGATGAACAAAGATGGTTTTCGACGCCAGAAAAATCCCGGTGGAGGCTCCATGCTATCATTTGTGATGTAGGGAAGCTTCATATTTTGTCAAGATGGCTCCAACACCTCACCAATAAGCCTAATCTCAACCCACACTCCGCACTCCTGTATTATCAATAGTTAACTCCTCACACCAAATGAAATTTATAACAGGTCAGAGATTCCTACAAAAATGGGGAATTGGTTTGGATCAGTATGATCCTGGAGAGCATTTGGTCCAGATACATAGTCAAAATGTATCCAGATGAATACTAACCTGGATACAATTCCGCTATAACCTATAAATAGAGGTAAAATTCCTTGAAAGGTATACAATTTTAATCCTCCTCTCCCCATAAAAACCTATAGTACACTCGTACTCATTGAGCCATCGGAGTGTCCTTATAGGTACCCCTCACACCAAATGAGGGAAGTGATTCCAGTTAAGCCAATTACAAATACTTGGTGTGATTCAAATCGAAAAGACTACTCTCAACGTAATAAAGATGAAGCCCAGCTACCTTTGACTAAACCACTAACTGATAAGGGTCTAAAATCTCTTTGGAATATAATTCTTGTTGTGGAAATTGCATCATCAAGCGTTGATTTTGATTGGAAAGATGTGGGAAAATTGATAATGAACAAGTTTGGTTGGATTCTAGGCCTTAAACTTTAACCTATCGATGAATGTAGAGCAGTTTTTACAGCAAAATCTTTTACTGATTTTTCTAGAGTCCGAAAATTTGGAAAACGGAAGGTTGAAGATGTTTATATTCGAATCTTCCCTTGGTTCACTGGTATAAATGCTATTCACAAACCAGACTCACTCACCATTAAGAAACAGTGGATTGGTGTGAAAGGAATTCCTTTTCATATGTGGGATTTCAATAATTTCAAGATTATTATTGTTGATAAATAAATTTGGGGGTCAACTACACGTCTCAATAATGCTCACACGCACTTGCGATGAGGGGTTGTAAAATTCCACTAACATTTCCATTCGCAGGAATCGAATTGTCATCCTCTCACCCACCAGGAGAGAGAAAAAGATAATGAACTTCACTGCATTAGACAATGAACACAATTTCAAGCCAACATACAATTTTCACTTACTTTTAGTTTTTAGACCATCTAGATGAGATAATGCTAGAAATTCCATTCAGAGTAAGCAATTAAACCATTTTTTTATTTTTTTCCTTTATATAGCCACTGAAACTAATAATATATTGGATCGGTTTTTTCATGTACGAACCACTTGCACGGTTGCACCATGGAAAAATGATTTTCTGCACTTCGTGCAAGCAGGACCTTCTTCTAATCTAAGGTTCAGTTTTCAGTCAAGCAGTAGAATGGGCTAATCAAAGCCCATTTTTAATAATTTCCCACACTATGCGCAGTTCAAGTGGGATGGGTAAATAAGCAGATTTGACCATTTCCACCTCACGGCCGAAACAAGGAAAAAGATTGTCAAATGTTCATATTTTGGAGATTTCCCATCCCTTCTAGGATTGAACCGACCGTTTAAACATGAGATGAGCGGTTCAATCTGGGACGATCAACCCAAACTTGGCCAAGCCTTAGTTCAGTGTGAGACACATCTCTTTTATCATTGATATGGTCGGTCGTTTTCCAGTTAATTAATAACGCCTATGTTCACCCAACAATCATAACCTCATTCCCCATAAATTCATCCAATTTCAACTCCAAAATCACACATTCAACGTCATTTTTTTTTATCGCATAAGATGGCATTCAAGTTAATTTTCTGCTAACCAAATACAAAGGTGGTTCATTTTTAAGATGGGAAATGGAATAACTAGTTAAAGAAACAACCTACCGATGTGGAAGTAAGGGAATTTATTGATCCTCTCAACTCTCTAGGAGATCTACTGGTGTTTGTACCATATAGTTCCGTGTATAGGCCCAGGTGCCACAGACCAATAATTCTAATCAAGATAAGTATTTGTCCCTTAGTTAAAAGATATGAAAGGATGATTATAAACCAGTCAGTAATTATCCTTCTACAGTAAATGAGTAAATTTATTGTATTCCAAGGAATATGTGAATCAGTTAAGAAGAGCATGTACATATTCCAACTTGGAAGTTATAAATCTATAAAAAAGTGGGGGAATCAGTTACTGAGAAGACTAGGTAAATACTCAAACCTGATAGATGCCTCAAAAAGAGGGGAACGGATCATTTACTGAGAAGACTAAGTAAATATTCAAACCTAAAAGATCCTTCAAAAAGGGGGGGGGATCATTTATTGGGAAGACCAGGTAAATATTCATATCCGGATGTTAGAGATTCCTACAAAAATGGGAAATTGGTTTGGATCAGTATGGTCCCGGAGAGTATTTGGTCCAGATACATAGTCAAAATGTATCCAGATGAATATTGACCTGGATATAATTCCGTTATAACCTATAAATAGTGGCAAAATCCTTGAAAGGTACACATTTCTAATCCTGCTCTCCCAATAAAACCCTATAGTAAACTCGTACTCATTGAGGCATCGGAGCGTCCTTATAGGTACCCCTCCGCCACATTCATTCTTCAACAATTCTTGGAGAGTCAAAGATTTATGAGAGCTGATTTATTAAGCATTTGAATTTTTCCCATCCATCAGGAATGGAGTCGTTGGTCGTGAACATCCTTAAAAATGGTGAAATTATCGCACTTACTATTCCTTGTCAACAAATTCCAAAAGTAACATTTGAACTTTTTGGCAACGGTTTTATACCTTTTTTACCCTTCACAATAAACTTTTCAGCAGGTTTTGGTCAAACTAGGACTCATGGACTCTAGTTGGTGACCGGATTTAACGTTGACCAGTTGACTACGTATTGTTTACTCAGTCAAGTACATTGTTGCACTCCCTTCTCGGACACTAAAAACGTACTATTGACTTTGTGTACATGAATCGCATGATTTGGACAATATTTCAAACGCAGATTAGTGCACTCCAAAAAGTTGTTCTTACCAAATTCATCATGCAGTCTGTACGTCATCATTTCCTGGACATAAACGGCATTTTTCCCGTTCATATTTTACGTTTTTGGTCTTACTTTCTTGTTTTTGAACATTTGAGGACTTTGGGAAGATACACGGAATATCACCTTTTTTTTAAGTCCCTTTGCAGTGAAAATCTCTCAGGAATGTGTCACGAGGAACACTACTGAATCATTCAGTGGTTCATATTTCATCATCTGAAATCAAAACATTCATCAAGATCATATCGCAAGGAATACTACTAAATCATATAACGGTTCATATTTCAACATCAGAAATTACAACATCTATCAAGAACACATCTTGAGAAAATTTTAGAATAACCCGGCGACTTAAATCTCATCATCAAATGCTCTCAAGAAATATTATAGGAACATATTTTTTTTACAGCAACTATCCCCAGAAAATGGTGACTATTCTCTGGTTTGTAACACTGTAAAGACCCTCAAGCTAGTCAACGCTATTAGATCAGTTAAGAAACGTTTTAGCCGTTATTAACTCGATTAGTTAATATAGATTTTAATTAATAGAAATTAATCTAACAATAAATTAAATACGAAACTAGTATCATTGAATAGGTATCGAAAAGTTACGCGGATTTGACTACTCGAACGTGTCTTTCGGATACCGGATGAAAATGTTTTATCAATTTGTTTATGGAGGGTAAAATAGTAATTTTGCAGGTTATCTCAGATTTAGATTTTATCCTTGAGTGTTAAGTTGCATGAATTGATAGTGTTGTTGAATGTCAGAACGAATTGCTCAGCTAGCTTGGGACATTAGGATGTGCTTTGACCTTGGGCATGTTTAAGCCTGAATCAGATATCCCAGTCAGTTGTCTGACTCTTCTGACTGAGTTTTATCAGTTTGACTCAGTGGACCTTAACTGGACCAGTGGACTGTTGACTTAATCTTGAATTTGACCATATACCTTGACTGTTGACCAGACCTTAGATTGTGACCGTCAGTTGACCTCTTTGACTGTTAGAGACCGTTAGTTGACTCAGATGGACTGGATCTTAATTTAACGGGCCAGTTTGTTGGGCTTGGACTTAAAGCCAGTTTCCCTTTGAACATAAATTGGACCTTTATGGTCTGAATTGACCTTTGGTTCCTTCTACAAAGTTGTAGATATTCATAACACCTATTAAATGGACTCGAAAACCAACCTAATTGAATTAGTAATCCTTTGATATGCTAAAGGTAGAGATTGAAAGAGGTGTAGAACCATAAATGCATTTAGAACCATTAGATAGTTCACTTAGCTTATAACTTGAACTTGTATGAAATTCTGTCATGAGCCTTGTGTGATACTTTTGGCTAAACTCTTAGAGTGGTTGTATGATTAACAGTTGATCTTTATTAACAACGATCGATTCAAGGATCAACCATTGGATCAAAGATCTCGAGGTAGGCGTGGCTTGTCATCAAAAGAGGTGGAATTTACAATAACTCTTTTGTAATCATTGATGTTTCTTTTACAAAAATTAATGTTTAACAAACTCAAGCATTTTGTGATTTTGAATTCCAGGCATTGTTTGATTATGAATTCCGAAAGTTCTGTTGGCTCTTTTAACCTTTCCATTGTTTGGAAAAGATCAAAAACGTTTTGTTCATATTTATGAATGTTGTGGGAAATAAGAATTTCCATCCGTGGTATATAGGATATGTTCCTTCACCCTTCTTTTATATCTATGTTTAAGTTTTATTAGGTATGGAATTGGCATTAATATTATCCTAATAGATGTGGAATGGGCATCAATATTATTAATCAGAGAAGGAGCTTGTTCCATATACATGATTATTTATTTGAAGTGAGTTGGTCGTCTTTTAATGCTTAGGAAAACATGTACTGTTTTCCAAATCATGCTAATGATTACTTGAAAGTTAGATGTTATTTCTACTGGCACCCCTTTACGGATGATGTGCTCACTCAATTCCCATTTTCATTTTCATAAACAGATTAAGATGTGCACTTGACGATGGTCGTTCAAGTTTTGGAAGCTTTGAGGAGTTGAGTCTAGTTAGTTGGTTAACTTCTACTATATTATTAGTGTTTATAATTTATTTGCAAACCAAATCACTATTGTATATGTATCATCTGAAAAGAGTTCGTGTATATATATATATATTTCAGAGCGGGTTTAGATTTGGGTTAATCTTTGTTTAGAACTTGTAAAATTATTGCTTAAATAAAAATTTTATATCCTTAGTGCCTCATTATAAAGTTATCTCTTGGATTAGTAAGTGCTATTTTTTTGGCCCTTCGTAACACAAGATCCAATAATACAACAACATATGAATATGGTTGAAAGTTTTCCAAAAGTTCCAAAGGATATTTCTAGTTTTTTTTTTTACGATTGAAGTTGGGAAAAAGGAAAAGGGAAAAAAGATTTACGGTTGAAGCTGAAGAAGGAAACTCTTTTCCCGGTTTAGAAGAAATCGTGTATTAAGTTTGCATACGTGAAGGTAAAGTGAATTGAATTAGCAAAAGTATGATTCAATGGATAGATTATACTCGATTCTATTTAGTGAGTTGACTACAATTTCCTCCCTTGACTCGATACTCTTTTTTTTACTTTTTTTCCCCACCTACCTTCAAATATTTTGGCTTCACAGAGCATAACGATTGCTGATGAATGCTCTCATCTATTTTTCTTGTTCTTCGCCTCTGGGCTATTCCCATATTTTTTACCCTAACCTGTCTCTTCTTGAACTCATTCATCATCATCTCAGGATTCAATGAGTATTAATTTAGTTTGATCAAATGTTCAAAGTTGAATACTAAGAGCATCCACAGTCATCGACCAAAACTAAAATTTTGGTCGAAAACAGAGACACTATCGAGTGGAGTATCGAGTAAATCCTAGACTAAAACTAAAAAACCAAACCAAATTTGGTCTTTGGTTTAGTTATAGTCTGGCGTAATGTCTGCGTCTCCTTTGATTGGGGCGTAACTTTGAGTTACGCCCCATAACAAAAAAAAAAAAAAAAAAAAAAAAAATTTGGGCGTAGTTTGAAACTACGCTGATGGAGCGAGAGAACTTGATTGCGCCCCCGATGATGATGGGGGCGTAACTTTGAGTTACGCCCCCATAAAAAAAAAAAAAAAAAAAAAAAATGGGGCGTAGTTTGAAACTCGCCCCGATGGATTTTAGTCTCGCACCGTAGTGTCACAGGACGGAGTAAACCAAATTTTTTGAGTTTTTTTTTGCTCTTTGCTCTTTGGTTATGGTCGCACCACTGCAGTTGCTCTAAAAGCCTCAAACAATGTTCGATGCATCGGGTCAATGACATGTGAGACAGTGATACGCCATCAGTGACGCATACACCCTGTAACTTGAGGATAAATTGTGCATACATCAAGTCACCTCGTGATCACATCCCAAGTTGGTCTGATTACCGTCTTTAGACGTAGGATCAACTTTATAGGAAATCGGTTTAACGTGGGTTCACCACTAAAATAGCTTTTTTGTAACGAGTGCTCTCTCCCTGTGCAGTGATGTCACCGAGGTGGTTCGCTCCGTGGGTTATTCGCCATTTTCCACCAGCAGAGTAATTTTTTGTGCACTCTTTATAGAGAGTGTCAGTAATTCCATACGTTAGTACTTAGTAATTTAACAATTTTATTCGATTGGTCAGGTTGTTTACATTTTTTCCTACTACCACACTGTAAAAATACTTGGTCTTTGTTATATAACTCTCCAAATTAAAATGAAGAATGAGACCGACATGTCATGATAAACATTGACTCGAGAGTGTGCAGAAAATCGGACGGGCGGTGGATTTTCACTTGATATGATTTTGAAATGGCTGACAAAGTGTACGTTATTTGACTGTTGACTTTTTTTTTTTTTTTTTTTTAGTACTTGCTCTTTCCTTCTTAGCTGAAAAAAATCCCAACCGAGCAGAAAATAATAATATCTTTCTAAAGTGGATACCCTATAAAAGAAGCATAGATTTACACAAGTTCAATCACAGAAAACAGAGTTTGCAAGAACTAGCTCACTGCATCAAACCAAGAATACTAGTACATATTTACCATGGCACAAAGAATCAGTTCTCCTTTTATCGTTGGTTTTCTTTTGATCGCCATCGTTCTTTTGAGCTTTTCTGGTAAGTAATATGCATACATGTACTTAATTAATCAAGGATAAGAATAATTTATCTGCAATATTCGATTTCTCTTAATCTCTCATTTTGTTCCTAATTATTATGTTATGTGAATGTAAATCCAGAGACGGGATCAGCACAAACATTTGCCAAAACTTGCCAGAAAAATGGAGGGATTGTTAAGGGTGTCAAAGCAGCTGAAAATTGCGATATATGTAGAGGAGAATGTGGCAAGCAATGTCCTGAGGGATATTTCCTGTTAGAAAGTAGGTTTTGCTTTACAACTCCATGTCCACAACCAAATCCTGTGCTGAAAAATGGCGTTTGTACTGTTCGAAGTCCCTATACTACTTCTGTCACATGCTCTTGCTGTTGTGTTAATAAATATATCACGGAGTAATAGTCGTACTCATGTATTACATCTCTTTCATAAAGTGATCTCAGATCTTATATGTATGGATCGGAATAAATAAAACAACGTTGTGTTTACGTTAATTTGCTAAGGCGCACGAAGTTGAAATTAGATTTATTCCATTGTCAAGTATTACATACATAAGTACAAAATCACGACATTCATGAAAAATGATGTAAAACTCTCAACTTCCATGCTTATAGCTCAACAAGCTGGGTGGAGCGACATCCAGATTTTTGGACTGTGCATTTACTTCAACCGGTTGTCAAACCCCATTAATCTAGCTTTGTTTTAGTTTGACAGAACCATGTAAAACACCCGAGCTTGACTGTTGACTTTATAGGTAATGAGTGCATTAATTGGCGCATAATAGAAAAACTTCAATCATTCTTATCCATTAAAAGTCAACTACTTCTTATCTGTACATTTGTATGTATTTCATTGTCAAACCTGTTTTACGCGTTAACTTATTAAGTAACGTGCTTTGTCTTTGACCGTCGATTTTTCACCATTAAAAAACATTTTCTCTGGTACCTGTGGTTTGATCTTTGGGTCACTTTCGGTGACCAAATACAAAGTAATGCTTGATGTGAGCAAATATGGATTGCATTTTAAAAAATAGTAGGAAACACGTCATTTGCTTATTGATGGCGACTCTGATAGGTTGTTCGTCTTCACGTTCACACTGATAATTTTTTCGCATGAGAGTAGTTAACTCGCCAAAATGATGTGCATACCAGCGTTATAGCGTATGTCACAAACCGGTGTACTCTAAAAATATTTCTATTCTAAAAAAATTAAAAGAGAAATAAAATTAGGGTTTGTTGTGGAAACCGGGGATTCTCCGGATAGAAGCAAAGAGCTATAGAAAGACAAGTACAAAACCATAAAAGAGAGTGAGTTGACATTGGCATATGCTACATACATCAAAAAAGCATGGCTCCAAAAATTAGTTCTCCTTTTTTCGTTAGTTTTCTTTGCGTCGTGATCGTTTTGTCCAGCTTTTCTGGTAAGTGAACCTATCTATTTCTTGATTTCTTGATCGATTTATAGTAGACTGCTAGTGGTTGATTTTTGTTATTTTCCTCTCGAAGCAAGAAAATATTTTGCTTCTCAATCGATTCGATTGAATTAAGGTGTTCTTAAATTGATTTATCTTTAGTGAACATCTGTAGTCTCTAATACACACCAGTACTTTGAATGTGAATGTAGGGATAGCATTAGCCCAAAAGTTTGCGAGAACTTGCCGGAAAAATGAAGGAATTGTTAAGCAGGCACGCAGCTGTGAAACTTGCGACGACTGTAGAGTACAGTGTGGAAAGAAATGTCCAGAGGGAACATTTCTGTTAGAACAACGGTTTTGCAAGAAAGAACCATGTCCACAGCCAAATCCCTTGCTGAAAAAAGGTGTTTGTCTTGTTCGAAGTCACCATAAGACCAGCGTTGTGTGCTTCTGCTGTTGTGTTGACAAATTCATAACGGAGTAAATAAGTGCTACACTTCATCCATACTTTGTGGGTGTAATTTTTTTTTCTTTTTTCTTTCTGTTGCTTGGGTTTTAAAGATTCAAGTAACCAAGTCGATGAAAAAGTGCAAATAAATTATCGGCGATTGTTATCAAATTATTACATTAATGAATGCCTACTACGTACACATAATCTAAAGATTTCTTGGATAATTTACGGGAACATATTAAGCACCAACTCACTAAGAAATAAACATAGTGCACACCTAGCTAGAAAGGATGTTTGGAAAGGCTTCTGATCGAACCATATGAAGCCAGGAAAATAAAAGGAAGACAAACATGAGAATCATCATTGGATGAACTAGACTTCGAGAAATTTAAGCAAAACATAAGGCCTCTTTCGTTCTAGCTTATGCACATCATTAATGGACACAACTGAGAGTCGGCATTAACCAACTAGGAGTACCCAGTTGAATAGGAGACCATTAGTCTTTGAGAGTTGTACATCGAGGCAGATCTCTATATTTTTCTCTATCTCTGGTCGAAATTCGTTTACAACAGTTTCCAATCTAGTTATTGATTAGGGGTTCAAGATATGGAATATCCACCGGTGAAAATTCTTTGTTCTTTTACGGGTGCTTGATATTTGAGACTAGGATACGCAAGCCCTGACGCCATGGCATCCTTTTTTAACTTGCAAGTTGCAATATGAAACCCTTAATTTAGCCATTATGAGTAAATCCACGATCTATCCAACGTTTGCTCTACTTGTTTTGCTGACAGAGATGTCACCTATTATTATTCATTGTTATCTCTGCAAGTACTACTCCTAAATAGTCAAACTAATCGGCATTCAATGATTTTTGATTCATTGTCTTAAAAGAGTCTGTTCGTTCCCACATTCTGACTAGTTAATCTGGTTTGACTTTGCACTTTGAACATCAAATTCTGACCATTGAAAATGATTGTCGGTGGGAAAAATATTACTAGGAGAAGTATAACACTATAACGAGCATCTATGGGCGATTCAAACCACATATATGTAAACCAAATTATGAGGATCAAACACCCAAACAAGAGCACATACATTGACAAGATGAAAATACCAAAAAAAAAGTGGGCGCTTCTCCTGTGACCTGAAATCGAAATTCATTTATTGAAAATACCAAAATAAAGTGGGCGCTTCTCCTGTGACCTGAAATCTTTTTTTTTTTTTCGAAAAAGCCCTCGTTGCATTGATAAGAAAGGACCATACTCTCTATAAGAAGAGTTCTGGTAAACTGTTACATCTTCGTTCCATGTTTGGATATTTAGGTAATTTAGGATGTTTCGTAAGCTATCCCCATTCCAACAATGTTTAATGATATACTTGTTACAGAAAACTGAAATTTTTGCTGCCCACATTACATTACTTCTTAAAACAAGAGTAAAAACTCGGACTTTAAAGTTTATGTCTAATTTAGCTATATTGCCGTTTTCTGCACTCTTCTTATATCTCGACTCTTTTGCTTCAACATACTTTCCTATCAGTAGCCTGAGTGTAGGCTCAGAATCACTTCTGAAATTGATATAGTGCCCACTGCATTCTATTGCCCATTGAAAATCCGCGTCCGCTGCAAGTCTCTCTAATTATTCCCTGGTTGTGCAATCGACATGAAATCCTCTAGCTTCTTTGATGGTTCCTGTTTGATCACAAAGAGTTAGTACAATTCCTGCTTTGGCTCCTGAATCCATCATAGTTAGAACAATATCAATTTTCAAATCAATAACTCCAATTTGTTCCTGCGATTGATTAGTAGTGACCCTTAAGTTGTCATCATTTAGGGGATTATAGTACAAAAGTTGCATTATGTCATAATCTGCTTTGTTGACTGTCCCATAGCTATTTATGAATTTAATGACATCATTTGCTGTTTCAGCACTACTTTGGCTTTCCTTTTTGAAAGTTATATTACACCTAACTTTCCATATGTGCCATATAATTATACTACATAAAACTGACCATTCAATGCCATAGCAGCCTCTGTCAGTAGTCTCAAAACAGTTGGTTAGCCAATCATGAAAATCGTTTGTACCATTTTTTATGTAATGCATATCGAAGTTAAAGTGCATCCAAACTTCTTTAGCATATCTACAGTCTAAAAATAAATGAGTCAAGGTTTCATGCCCTTCTGTGCATACGTTACAGATTGTATTGATCTCTAGTAGAATAGCTGCCATTCTCATACTATTTGGTAGAATAGTGTGAGCAGCTTTCCAGATGAAGATTTTCACTGTAGGACTAGTGTTCATCCTTCATATCCTTTTCCATTTGTCATTAGCATCGCCATTAGAATTTATTTGGTTATAAAGAGATTTCACAGAAAATTTACATGAGTCGTTTAAGGACCAAAGTGGAGTGTCTTCTCCATTATCAGCATTTAATTTAATTTTCTTTATTTTCTCTATGATTTCTGCATGAAAGCATCTAACCAGTTTTCCCGTATCCCAATCATAGTTTACTGTAATCAAATCACTTACCTTTTTGATTCCCTCCGTGTTGTGTGGTGGTTTTAGAAGAGGCGGCATTACTTCTGGAATCCAAAAGTCATTCCAAATATCGATATTTGTTCCATTACCTACCTCCCAAAAGCAGTATCTTTTTAATTGGTTAATTCCTGTTAACATACCTTTCCATATCCAGATGTCTTTCCTGTTTGGTGTCATTTTCATATGCATAATGTCATTGTTTGGGTAATACTTAGCTTTAAGAATGGTTGCACAAAGAGAATCAGGTTTCTCCTGTAGTCTCTATCCCATCTTTTCTATCATGGACAGATTAAATTTTTGAATATTTTTAATTACTAGTCCTCCCTCTTCTAAAGACTTACATATAGAAGGCCAGTTTTTAAGGTTCACTCCTTTTTTTCCATTCTCATTTAGTCCGTTTTCATTTTTTTCCCCACCAATAGTCTCTCTGTATCTTTGTTATGTCGTTACAAATTTTTACTGGTATCTTAAAACAATTCATTTGGTAGACATATAATGAAGTTGTAACATTTTTTACTATAACTGTTTTTCCCAGGTGTTCGGACATCCCTTTCGGACTAAGCATTCGAGTTTCATCTTCTCAACTAGAGGCTCAAAACAAGTTATCTTAGATCTATTTGTGAACAAGGGTGAGCCTAAATATTTATCATTTAGAGGTATGGAAGGCACCCTAGAATTTCCTTCACTCTAAGTCTAATACTAGTTTGATTTAAGGTCAAGAAAACTCCCGACTTGGATAGATTGATTAATTGACCAGAGGCTAGCCCAAAATCTTTAAATAACTTGACTAAGTTGTGACACGTTTTTTCATTTACCTTAAAGTGAGGCATGTCTGCAAAAGCAGATGACTAACAGGTGGAGCTTGGTGCACAATTTTTATTCCTCCTATCTTACCTTCGAATTCAGCTTGTATTATTGATCTGGAAAGCGCCTCCATACAAAACAGAAACAAATATGGAGAGATTGGGTCCCCTTGTCTCAACCCTCTCGAGGGTTTGAAGAAATCAGTGGGAGACCCGTTGATCAGAACAGATAGAGTGGTTGTTGAAATACACTGGTGAACTAGGTTACACCATTTTTCACTGAAGCCAAATTTGGTCATTATTTGTAACAAGAAATGCCATTCGACTCTATCGAATGCTTTAGACATATTAATTTTTAGTCCCATAAATCCTTTTTTAGATTTAGAGTTTTTCATCTTATGTATAATTTCATGAGCTATTGTGATGTTTCAGAAATTTGCCTTCCTGGTATGAAAGCAGATTGATAGGGCGATATCATTTTTTCTAACAGACTTTTCATCCTGACTGCCATAAGCTTTGAAATTATTTTATAAGACGTATTAGCAAGGGCAATAGGTCTAAACTCCCGGGAGAGTTGGTTAAGGGTCTTTGGTATTAGGGAAATGGATGAGGAATTCATTTTCAGAAATGTTACGAGATAAAGAAATTTTGAACCATCTTTGACTAAGTCGGGTCCTATGATTTCCCAATTTTGTTGAAAAATTAGGTGGAAACCGTCCGGGCCCGGACTTTTGTCAGGTTCCATGGAGAAGAGAATATTTTTTATCTCATGCTCCAAAGGAGTGGTACACAACATGTCGTTATCTATTTGAGTTATGCAAGAAGGGATAAGATTTATCATGTTTTGGTCCATCTCAGGAGTTACAGAAGTTGCAATCTTTTTAAAATGATCAGTAATACATTCATAAATATCTTTCCTATTATCTAGCCACTCATTTTTGTCATTTTTTACGATTTCTATCCGATTTCTTCTAAATATATGTTTTGCTTTATTGTGGAAATACCTTGTGTTTCTATCCCCTAGAGCTATATTCTGATCCCTACTTTTGTCTTTCCAAAATTTCTCTTTTATAGCATACCAATTAGATAGATCTTTCCTAAGCTTAGTCAAGTCAACAGTTTTATTAGAGTAGCTAGCTCTTTTGTTAGTTTTTTCCAGTTCAATTTTAATATTATCAATGTTTGTTTGGATATTTCCAAAACTGCTTCTATTCCATAATCTAAGGATATGTTTTACTGTGGCTAACTTTTTGTTCACTTTGAAAGATGGTGAACCCCTGATTTGAGAGTTCCAGCAATCTTGGATGAGTGGTTTACATTGCTCATGTTTTATCCACTCTCCAAAGTATTTGAAGGGTGTAGCCCCATCTTTCCATTTATTATAAGTGTTTAATCTTATTGGAACATGATCCGAGGCTAGTGGCCCTAAATGTTTTATGCTTGAGTTAGGAAATTGCTTAATCCATTTGTTGTTTACCAGTGCCCTGTCTAGCCTCTGTTCAATGTTATTTCTATCACTCCTATGATTATTCCAGGTAAATGTATATCCAGTAAACCCTAAATCAATTAGGCCACAAGTATTTATCAAATTATTAAAAATTATAGCTTCCCTTTTTTGAAGGAAAATCTACTATTTTTTTGTTCTTCATGAAAGACTACATTTAAGTCTCTTTATTACTATCACGGTTTATTCATGCTTGTAGCCATGTCTTCTAATATTTTCCAAGAGTTACGTTTCAACTTCCTATAAGGGTCGCCATAAAAGCAAGTAAGAATCCAAATATCTCCATTTATGTGATTAGTGACACAAGCATTTATATGATTATGAGCATGGTCCAAAATTTGTATATTCACATTCATTTCCCAAATTAAACACAATCCTCCCACAATCCCTCTAGGGGGGACTAGTTGATAGTTGTTAACCTTTGCCTGTTTCAAAATTTTGTGCATTTCTCTATTTTGTTGTTTTTTTTTCAGATAAAAAAGCTATGTCAGGTTTTCCTTATTTAGAATATCAATCGAGACTATTTCTAGCATCTAATTTTCCTAGACCACGACAATTCCATGCTATCATGCTTATAAATTGCAAAAATAAGAAATCAATGGATAATCGAATTCAATCAAAACAATATGTTCTAAATCCCTATAGTTTAATCTCAAAGTTTTGGCATGCTTATCAAATACTATTTGTTTTCCAAACATGAATTGTTGATGTCTAGCATACTTATGTTTTCTGATGATTTTACTTACCTTTGACATCTGGGTTTGCCGGCAATAGTAAAGCTCCTTCTCTTTGAGGTGTTTACGTTTCTTCCAGTTATAGATGGAGTTCGGTGGGCTGCTATTCAGAGACACACAGCTGTTGAGGGAGTATCTTAGGGGAGTCATTGACCTTAAGGGTTGCAACTCAGCAACATGGTTGGTCTCCATAACCATTATCACCATCGATAATTCACCATCTTAATTCATTTCCTTCTCGAAACTTACAGGCTTCGCCTTAGAGTTGGTCAGCAAAATGATCTCAGTGTTTCCTTGAATCCCAGGTTTCCTCGGATGCTTTCTTTTTTTCCAATTATAACACATGGTACCTGAAATTAGACTAGAACGCATTAATTTTGGCATTGATTTTATTTTTGTTTTGCAGTATTTAAACAACTTCATAAATCTGCCAAGCAAAACTCGGAAAAAGAACAATGGGAAAATAACAAAGATAAGTAAAGAATAAGGGAAAGAAAATCCAATCAAATCTGTTTGGTAAATAACAAATAATAATTTTGCAAATTGATAACGGATACGGTATGGTGATTTTTTAAAGAATAAGAAATAAAAATTAATCCTTATAAATAGAATATATTAGATTGTTAGAAAATTAATCTAAATAAGCCTGATATAATGAATGTAAATAAGCTAATTGTAGATCAGGAGAAAAGTGAATCAAAGGATAAACAATTAACCCATTAGCACCAAAGAAAGAATTAGAAAATTGATGACATAAAGTGAAAGGGACAAAGGGAAAGAGTGCAAAATTCTTTTGCAACCAAACTAGCAGAAGACTTTGTAAGATTAAAAAACTGATAAAGAAGTCTTTTGGAGCTCGAAGCAAAAGACAGCAACAGACGAAGTAGCAGAGAAAAAGAGTCTTGGAATCACAGTAGCTTCAGAGAGGTGTCTTAGTGTCTTGGTATCTAGGGAATCATGGTGTCTTAGAAGTTTGTAGAAACAGCTTCTTAGAACTAGGTATCTTAGCAAATTAATAGTAGCATCGGTGTTTTAGAGACTAGTAGTGATAGATCTGAGATGGGTTTGAGGACATGAGAGGAATTAATGGTAGTAATCACTGATCATCACCGTCATAATCGGTGGTTACTGGCTAGTTCGCGGCGGTCAACGGTGGATACTGGCTAGAAGATGGTGTTTTTAGGGGAGGCGATAAAATCGCCTAAAGTGGAGAGAGAAGTATCTAATTGGTATTTTGAACCTATTTTTCACTGCAACCATTAATGGGTAGATGCACTTTTGTCCTGTGACCTGAAATCGAAATTCATTTATACATCATAATTCTCGCTGCTAAATATTCATATTAGTATGTTGTTTAATCAATTTTTATTCGTTCTAAGAAGTTGACTTTTTTCATATTATCTTATTAATTCTTAATTAATACTATCAATCAAATTGGATCTAGAAAATCAAGACGCTGGATTTATACACAATTTGTTTGCAAGTTGGTTTCATTATAAATTGAAGCATAGGTACATTAGTTCATCCATCATCAAACCATTGTTATCATGGCTTCAAAAACTAGTTCTTCTTTCTGGGTTGGTTCTCTTTTTCTCATGCTCATTGTTCTTTCTACTTTTTCCGGTAAGTAATATGCGTATCTGTACTTTCGAATTCTCTCATTAATTTTTAATTAATTTTCCGATACTAATTGTTATGTTTTGAATATAAATTCAGAGACGGCATCAGCACAAAAATTTGGTAAAACTTGCCGAAAAAATGGGGGAATTGTTGAGCGTGCCAGCAAACCTGTCAAGGGTGCCACCAAAACTGAAGCTTGCGATGAATGTAGAACTCTATGTAGGGAGAAATGTCCCGAGGGAAGGTTTCTTTTAGAACAAATGTTTTGCATTAGAGCTCCATGTCCACAGCCAAATCCTGTACTGAAAAACGGCGTATGTACTGTTCGAAGTCACCAAAGATGGAGTATCGTCTCATGCCGTTGCTGTTGCGTGGACCATTTCATACCCAATTAAGTACTATATTTTCCTTCTCGCCAGAATATGAAATGAATTTGTGTTTGCTTTTATGTTTATGTCGCTGGGTTTATTCCTTCCGACGAACCCATATTTGGTTCCTCTCTCTTTTAGAAACCCATCAATAAGATAGTATATAGCTATAGCTAAAAATACAAGATGTACGATTGAGATTATTAGTGATAGATTCCGTTTAGGTTTCCATAATTTACATGAGACTAAATTGACCTTTACAATTTACGGCTTATTAAAAAAAAATAGTTTAACTAATTTCACTTATAATTGGACAACCAAGTAGTCATGGGCTTATTTATGAAGGCTAAACAGAATCAAGATAACAGATTTCTGAAGTGGAAATTTCTGAGGAACCCAAATTTGGTTCTTCTCTTTTCCACAAACCCATCATTAAGATGGTATATATTTGTAGCCCAAAATGTACGATCTACGACTAAGATTAATAATCTCAGATTAGATTTGTATTTCCATATTTTTAGATGGACTTAATTAACCTTCATTAGTTAATTATTATTAATAAAATTATTTAAAAAAAACGTTAATTGGGTGGTCGGACGGTTTTTGCGGGCAGTTAATCAACGAAATTTCATTAATTGACTCAATTGTGTAACGAAAGATTCTCTCTCATATGATAACGTAATACATTTAGGATTTTGTAATTTTAGGATCCTAATTAAGGGGGACAATATATATGTCATCAAAATTTGGTCGTGGTTTATGTTCCCTAATTTTTCAAGATTTTCTTTGCATACATACATAGCTGATTTTTTGTTCTAATTAAATCATCCTATACTTTCCGTTTTCTATCTGATCAAATAAAACAAAATCAACTTTTTCATATGAAGTTGTATTTTGCATTTTGATCGAAGCTAATCGTTAGATATGTGTTCTTATCCAATGGCCCGGTTAAATTTGATGTCACCTGCTACGTCATTCTTCAAATAGTACGCGATGGTCTTCGCATACACTTGTTGATTAAAACCCCATTTGGAACATTGTTATTATGGCAGATTAAACTCCTACAAATTGATTTCTCGAGGTTAAACAACACCAATCAATCAATCCATTTCTAAATTGATGTTTCAGTTTTTGAGTAACCTTGATATACCTGATGACATCATCTTCTATGAAGAATTAGAAAAGCTTTCGAACTTTTTTTCTCCAAGAAGCAGTAAACCCAAAATCACAGAAGGAAATCCACGAAACTGAAGATAAACAAGAGAAGGAGAAACTCAATCGGGAACAACCATTTTGTTTTTCAAAAAGTAAACTCATCCTGTCATCAAGTGGACGGATGGAGAAAAAAATGCGTCAGGACACTAAAGAGCCAGATGAGGGTATCGGTCCATAACTAACCGGATGGAGAGTCATTTTGAAGGTCCACATATATATTAGGGCTAAATTGGGGCCCTGAAAACTAATTAGGGGCCCTAGATTCCTATCCCCACTCATGGGAAGAGGATAAGGGTGTCTAAATACAATGAAAAGACTAGATTACCCCAACCCTTAGGATTGTGACATGTGTCAACCTATTAATATTTATTTTTATTTTCTTCTATTTTTAAATTTTTTTTTTTTTATTTATTTTTTTTTGCCCAAATTTATATGAAAAATCGTCATGGTAGGAAGTGTTTCATTGACGATCCTGAAGAGTCGTTACTATTTCAAAAACGACCCTCAAGAGTCGTCATTGTTTCATTGACGACCCACAAGAGTCGTTAATGTTTCAGACAAGACCCTCAAGGGTCGTCATTGTTTCATTGACGACTCCAAACAGTCGTTAATGCATATAAAAGGGTCGCTATCTTCTTGAAGAGTCATTAATGGCGGAAATACATCAAGCGTCGTCATGGTCTTATGAATGGTTTTAGCTCAACACCATAGGAGTTACCTAAAAGGAAGAAATTTTGGGTTTTATGTGCTCATTAAAGAGTTTGCATAAGTCGTATTTTTTCAGGGGTATAATTGGTATGCAATTTTGAATATAACAAATCAAAAAAAAACTGTATCTTGGAATTTCACAGATTTTATCCCGTTGGAAAGCTTTTAAAGGGCTCTACAAAAAGTGTACAAAAAAAATATCAAGTTTGAAGTTTAGGTGATTATCATTTTAGAGAGAAATTTCGAAAACTGGATATGTTACCATTATGCGCGCAGCCACCATAAAAGATGCATTACACATTATTCATTCTCATTTTGTGGTGAATCATGAGAATGAACCAAGCTTGCCATATTTTGCATCGGAAACAAATTGATTAGTTGCTTGTATCTTATATCCATTTCCTTGAAATTTTGGTGAATGAGGGTCGAGGGATGGAGAGATCGGGAAAAAAAAAATGCTGGGCTTTCATTTGACAAATATGCCCATTAAAACTTGAATGAAAGTGTGACTTCCCATCCAAATGGTATCATTTTCTGCTCCTACATGATTACATTTTTTTTTATTTTTTTGTTGCCCCTCTTACTTTCAACTCTAATTTCGTTAGTTCATGATTGAGTACTACTGCATCACACCTATGCATTATTTTCTTGATGTTGCGCATTAAGTTTGCTAGCTGGTTATAATGGACTTTTTTTGGCCTACTCATTTTGTCCATTAAAGTCCAAAGTCAAGAATTCAACACGTTCTGTAGTTGTATACTTCTATTCATAGCGATTGCGTATTCCCAACCAAACAATTGACTGCTACATTCATAGGTAAAAACAAAACCACATGGAACACTAAGATCTCCTAGGCCGCTTCTTCTTCTTCTGTTGAATAGTATCATTCAGATTTATGGACTGACTTTTCCTATTATCGATTTGCTTATTCAATTTCTGTTTGCGGTAAAAGTAGACTTCCTTTGCGTAATCCTTGGCAATACTTTGAAACTAACTCTATAAATACTAGATAGCCTAGCATAAATAAAGAAAGTACAACGCAGTAAAGAATATTGGCAGCGTAAGTGGATAGATGCATTCATATTCGCAGTAAAGAATATTGCTTATTCTATTATCATTCATGGCTTCGAAAATTAGTTCTCCTTTTTTGGTTGGTCTTGTCTTCGTCTTGATCGTTCTTTCGAGCTTGTCTGGTAAGTAAAGCATATGTATTCATTTGTTTATGACATAGATTAATATATCTTGTTCTAATACAAATTACTGTGTTGTGATAAATTATATTGTTCTAATACAAGTTACTGTGTTGTGATTAATATAGAAACGGCAGTAGCACAAATATTTGTTAGCACTTGCATAAGAAATGAGGGAATTGTGAAGGATGTCAACGAAGCTGAATCTTGCGACGCATGTAGGCAAGAATGTAGCAACCTATGCCCTGAGGGCACATTTCTGTTAGAAACTGTTAATTGCGTTATGGAACCATGTCCGGTGATAAATTCTGTGTTGCAAAATGGTGTTTGCACTGTTCGAAGTCCAAGTAGCAGTAGCGTGGCATGCTCTTGCTGTTGCCTTAGCAAAGAGGTATTCGAGTAAGTACTGCTCTTGCAGTTGTCTTACCAAAGACATAAGCGAATAAGTACTACATGTATTTCATATCTTCATATAAGTACTCCGAATAAGTTGAAGCCTAAGAAATTGTTGTTGTAATCTCATTCCGTTTCTAATAAAACTGGTTGCTGAATAATCGATCATCTCTCCGAATATCATCATTCATTCCTATTATGGATTTGATTATTAGTTCTTCTTTGACAATTCATCCATTCCTTGGCAACTTTGCTTAGAGCTGTAGTGTTGTTGCTTGTGAATTTTACATGCTTTCGGTGGTTTGACCTCTTTCATAAGTTGGAATCAAGTATAAATCCAAGGGTTCCTTCGGCTCAAAAGGGATTGAGTATAGAATTCTGTCACAGAAACCGAAATGAACTCTATATGTATCAGAGGTAGAACTAAGGTTTTTCTCTAATTTAACAAATGTACAACCTGCAAGAATTCGGCTCAAAGTATGGCACATTAAAATTACTCGCAGATTATGTTTTCATACATATTGAAATGCGAAATGTGGCAAATGCATGCGCAGTACACTCTTAATTTCCAAAGGAAACAAGTTACAGAAAAAAGAAACAAATACTTCAGCCCCATGAGAATCACTATGGTAGCTGTCATCCCAACTAGGTTGGCACCACAGCCACCACCAATCATTTGCAGAGGCAAAAGAAGTCTTAGACAAACCCCAGAAACTACTACAAAATCAATTACTGGACTCTCAGAAATCTGTAAAAGGACCAATAGGACATGAACTCAGGTCAGGTAATGCAATTCTGCTTTGTTAACTCTGAAATTATTTTTGCATCTGTTCTTCATATTTGAACCACTACCACCTACATTTTGCAGCCGCTTCGCTGAAAAAAAATGCTATGTTTAGCTCCAACCTAAAAGTAACCTCATTTATCTCATCACTCGTAATTGACGGGTCTGCATTAGCAACATTCAATGGATTAAAAACACGCATAATTTGAAATTAAACACTACCAATAATGGAAGGCCAGGACTTGATGAAACATGTTAAATTGGTATTACCTCTCTATTTAGCTGTCAAGCATCTCTGTATCCATTCGAATTAATGAATCTGATTCATAGTTTTGGAAGTTAGAACTTAGAAGAACGCCATAACTACATTATCAGCCTGGACCTAGGAAATATGTAGAAGGTTAACCAACAATTTAAAAGACAAATGCATGAACCAAAGAGTGGAATAGGAATATTTTATACCTTTTCTTCTACGCAGGTCCTGGTGTACAGATGGATCACTTGTGTTCTTCTTGAGACCTTCATTGAATCCTCATGAATCTACAAACACAGTATAATAATATAAGACAATGAGAATTTCAAATAATACTTCTGCAAATCCAGCTCTGTTGTTGTATATTTTGATAACAAAATTAAGACAATGAAAATATAGAGGAGGAAGAGAGAGAAGGGACCTGTTGGTAATGAATTGCGGCAAACAGATCTACTTCTTCTGATCCACCAAATTAATTAAACTCAAATAATGAATTGGATCTTCACTCTGAATATAATCAACTTTCAACTCTTCGAGTAAGGTCATAGATTCCCTGAGATCATAGGTTATTCCCTCCTTCAATTTGTCGCAGTTGTAGATCATTAATTTCCGGAGAGAAGTGAAAGATCGTAAATCCGGGAGTAACGTTAAAACAGGACAATCCCTTAATTCCAATGAGTGGAGAGAATTGCTTATATTGTTGGAGTTGGAGTTGATTTCTGGACATGATAAAGATAATAGGGCTTCCAAATCAACATCATCTCCATCACCATCCTTGTTGTCGCTGTTGTTTAGAGCGTCATCTTCAAGAAACCCTTGAAATTCATCAAAGCAGTCTTGGAAATCATCACCATCATCATCCTTCTTCTTGTTGTTCAGGGCATCACCTTCAACAAAACCTTGAAACTTCAAGCAATCGCCAATGTGTAGTTGTTGAAGATTCGGTGTAGTGCTTTGGAGAAGTACACCCAGTGGAATATATATTAGCTCTGAAGAACCTGCTATACACATGTATGTGAGAGAAGTAAGTCCTCCGTTAGCAAAGATTGAGGTTACTGTCTTGCTGTTGATGCTAGTTTCGATTAATGACAAATGCTCAAGAGAAGAAAATGAGTTTGGTATGCTTCTTAATTTCGGGCAGCCATCGATTCGTAGCATCACAAGAGAAGGAAATGAGTTATGAATTGCCTTAGGAGAAACCCATTCTTCTAGATTCTCCATTTGAAAAATAGTGAACTCAACTAACGAAGGAAATAATGATAACGTGGTAGCATTTCCGGTACCACCCGTGCTGCAGATTCTTTCTTCTTGTTGTTGCTGGTAATATAACTCTTCACCGAAACACTTCACTGAATCCATTCCACGAATGAAGAAAACCCTGAGACATGGGAGCAGACCCAACGCTGGTAGCTTCACAAATTCATTGCAATCCCAAAGATTTAACTCCACTAATTTCGGAAGGCAGTAAGATGAACCCATCCAATTCGGAAGATTTAAACCCGAAAAATGCCATATTGTCAACTTTCTCAAATCAGGATGAGGTCGGAGACCCGCCAACACCTCATCATACACCACTTTATCCTCATCAGCATCGGAAATGTGCCACCATTGTAGAAACAAATCATGGAGGTCTATCTTATCTGTTAAGATTGCTCTCTCCGCATCTATACCGCCTCTCACACGTTCCAGTCTGGTGATCTTCAAGTATTGAAGAGAATTTAGGTTGGCTAATTCTTCCATCCTTTACCACCACCACCACCACAAGAGATGGTTTCTTTGGTCCTCGCCTCATAGTAATTTAACACCTGAAGGCAAGTTAGAGTTTCGATACCTCTGGGCATTCCGGTTACTTCCTTATCTCCACATCTGAGAATTCTTAGTTTTGGCCAATTCTTGATTTCGTCTGGAAACTTGCAATCTTCAAATCGCACCATCTCCAAATTGCAAAGGTTGTTAATGCATGACTCGGGCAATACTTCTACCTTAGTGCCAAACATATCCAGGTACCTTAATTTTGTCAATGCTCCAAGTTCTTCAGGTAATGCTTCTAAATTGCTACACCATATAAGTTTCAACTCTCTTAGATCTTTCAAAGACCCAATTTTTGCAGGTAAGGCTACTAATTTATGGCAACCATATAGATCTAATGTCTGCAGGTAAGTAAGCTGAACGATGGAATCTGGTAGCTTTTTCAACATCCGACCACGAGAGATCCAGGTGCCTTAAGTTTTTAAGGACCCAATTCCTTTGAGGATCGTTTTTACGTTTGTACAATGACGGAGCACTAACGTCTGCAAATTGTAAAGTTGATGGATGGATATACTATGTCCTCCATCAAAATCACAATAAGACAGGTCAAGGTACCTCAAATGCATACACTTCGATATGGAAGATGGAATGAATATATTTCCTGAACAGTTCGGAAATTCCCCACCAAGCACACAAATTATCCGCAAACCCTGGTTTAAAAATAAGCTTTGTTTACCAAAGTGATCATCTCTGAAGGAAAGAATGGTCCGCAATTTTTTTGCTTCTTTAAAGACTCTCGAAGATTCTTCTAATGCTTTCACATCTAAAGATAAATGCAAACGGCGAAATTCAGAAACAGATTCCATCTCAGTACCGGAATTCACAATCTTGATATCATGAACACCATTGACACTCTTGGCAAGATCATGTACCATGTCATGCATCTTGCACGTTCGGATGTCGCCTAACTCATTCATTGTCACATCTTGAAAAAACGAATTAGCCAGTAAACTATGGAAGCAAACATTACCAACATCTTCTAGTGACATCCCATGAGATGGATGAAGGAACCCTTCAGCCCATCCACAGTCTAATCAAAGTTTCCCTCTTGATCTCAAAATCCTTTGGGAATAAAGAGCAATAGGAAAAGCAAAGTTTCAAATGTGACGGTAATTTATCATAACTCAATTTTAATATTGATACGATATTTGTTGATGCATCTGTGTTACTCAAACTATCATGGTCTCTGAAGGAAACCCAATCATTCTCGGTGTTACGCAAGCGCATAAGATTCCCAAGAACCTTTGCAGCAAGTGGTAAACCACCACATTTTCGTGCAATCTCCTCTCCTATGGATGT
Organism: Papaver armeniacum; assembly: GCA_023531295.1. Lineage (NCBI taxonomy): Eukaryota > Viridiplantae > Streptophyta > Magnoliopsida > Ranunculales > Papaveraceae > Papaver > Papaver armeniacum. The sequence goes on from JAJJWW010019501.1 coordinate 52,384, forward strand.
CATTTTTGGAGTTACAAGGGCCCTACCCGAAGAAAAGGCTTTTATCTTGATAATAGACCAGCAAACACTATGAGGTAGCTTTTGTAACATGTATCCGGAAGTAATACCTCCGACAATAGATGCAACTGTGTTGCTACGTGTGGTGACTAAGACTCTACTCCCTTGAGCACCCATATTTAGTAAACCCCGAAGTGTATCCCAGACTTGTGTATCCTCAATCCAAACATCGTCCAGCACTATTAAATATTTTTTATTGCTCAACTCTTTTTGAAGTTCTTTAATTAATAGAGATTCATTTGAAAAATCCAGACACTTCCTATTTGTAACCGACTCAATTATGTTTGTTATTATTTTTTTGATATTAAAATCATCTGAAACACAAACCCAAGCTTTGATCTCAAAGTTTCTCATTATCGAGTCATCTTTGTAGACCAATCGAGCCAGTGCAGTTTTACCTAACCCACCCATACCCACTATGGATAGGACAGAAATTTTTTCTTGTTGACTAGGATATAAGGAGGATGAGGAGGACGCTGATGATGAGGTGTGGGGAGTAATTAACATCTTTATCAGGTTTGATTTATCTTTATCTCTTCCTAGGACACTTGATTCATCCACCAAGGATGAAAGCAGATGGTTTTGCTGCACAGTGTTGTGATCACCAGTGTTATGATCAGAAGTAGAAGTAAGAAAATGATACCTTTGCATGTGGCTAAAAATTTCATCTAGGCTCTTGTTAATATCCTTCATTTTATCACCCATCTTGTAATTAAACATCGGAGTTGGAATTGCTCGTCGTACCTTATTTGTTTCAGATCGACGCCTGGCTTCATTGGAATAGTCGTCCAAAACATCATCAACATCATACACAACATCCCGGAGCTCTTTTAACAAACGTGTCACAACCTCCGATTTCCTTTGTTTCTTCTCAGCATCAGTGGTTAAAGCTGCTATCATCTCCAAAGTTGTTTTAAGTTTTCGCAGCTCATCTTTGTGACCCCAAGCGATACCGATCTGTTGAGTAACAGAAGAACACAAACCTTTCACTAATTCAATTACTCCGTCAACAAGTAATGACTCCATTGCTATGAAGATTGATAATTAGAAAAGGAAAAGAAAGATGGATGGATGGATGGATGGATGGATGAGCAAAGAAAGTAGCAGAATGTATATAATCTCAGATCTGTTTTTGAGTGTAAGCTATGAAGATTAGGAAAGGGAAAGAAAGATGGATGGATGAGCAAAGATTTTTTTTTCTTTCTTTTTTTGAATATATGAGCAAAGAAAATAGCAGAGCAAGGAAAATAGACGAATGTGTATAACCTCAGATCTGTTTTTGAAGGTAAAGGAGCTATAGGATTTAGGTTTTGTAGAAGATGGAATCAAGTTCTGTGCATTTAAAAAGAAAATGCAGGATGTGAAAAAGGAACCAAAACAAGTGAAAGAAATATGACGCGTGAATTAAGTAAGAGAGTGTGATGACTTCACTTTGAAATTTATGTTGTTCACATTTCACGGGTCTAAAGAATATTGTACCGTGTTAAAACAAAAGGATCCAATAATTTTCTTTGGCTCAGTGATTTCATGGAAAGTGAGTACTGAGAACCACGATGATTTTCTTTCTCTTTCCTTTAAGATTTCATCTTGGATTCTTGATGGAAACACTTCCAACGCGTTATCACATAAAATGATTTCACTCGGTGTGCATACACAAATCACTTCACTTTATTTGGTAACATGGCTTGTTCAAATTTGATAACATGGTTTATTCAAATTTTAGTTCAGGGCACAACTTAATTAAACTAGGATTAGTGGTTAAGTAATTTCGAGTTTGTGGTGTATTAGAAAACAGTAGAGATAATTTCTTATCGAGTAGAGTCAGTAGACATGTAAATATGTTATTTGTTTATAAAATGCTCGTCATGGGTGGTAATTACTGACCAGTGACATTCAGGGACGGACCCAAGATTTTTTCTTGGGTGGGGCTAAAATGTCAATGATTTTTAGCTAATGGCTAATGTAATCCACTCAATGGATGCATAATTAAAAATAAAAGGAAAAAATTTTATAGCAAAATGCGATAACATAATTTTTTTTATAGTTTGTAGAAATAAAATGGGAGATAATTGTTTTGAAGAGTAGAATTTCTTTATATTTTTAATAAGATTTAGCTCTTAATTATATCTTAGGTGAGCTGAAAATTAAATATGTAGAACTATAGGGGATAAAAATAATTTTAGGGTGGGCTGAAGATTAAATATGTACTACTACAGGGGCTAAAACTAATTTTTAAAAAATTTTCTACAGTGAATTTTTCTGGCCCGTCCCTGGTGACATTAGTGACCAGCCCTTATCTGTTTGGTAAACGTCGCATTCTTACTTTGGTTCCATAAAACCTTGAAAATTGTGGTTAGAACTTGTTGTTGGAATGCGAGTTCACAGAGGAAATTTACTGCTACTAGTACATTGTTAGCCTTTATTTCCACTCCTATCTATTATTGTCCACTTGCACATCTCTTTGTTCCCCTTTAAGAAGAAACCTATAATGCCAGCTGTGACACTATGTGGGCAGTGCCACTCGTTATTTTAGGTTTTGAAGGTAATCTCAGATCTGTTTTTGAAGGTAAAGGAGCTATAGGATTTAGGTTTTGTAGAAGATGGAATTCAAGTACTGTGCATTTAAAAAGAAAATGCAGGATGTGAAAAAAAAAGAACCAAAACAGGTGAAAGAAAATTAACGCGTGAATTTAAGTAAGAGTACGACTACACATTGAAATTGATCTTGTTTACACTTCACGGGTCTAAAGTATGTTGTACCGAGTTAGAAAATAAAAAGAATCCAATAATTTCTTTGCCTCACTAGTTACTAATTTCAATGAATGTTAGTATTGAGAACAACCTGATTCTCCTAGTGGACTTGTCTGTAATTCATAAAAACTTTCTCTTTTCTTTTAGTTTTCATCTTAATAAGTTACACCAGCCTTATAGTACAACCTTGAAAATTGTGGTTGGAATTTAATGTTGGAATACGAATTCATTGAGAAAATGTACTACTAGTCTACTACATAGCTAGTTTGTAGTTCCACTCCCATCTATTATTCAAAAATCAACCGTTGGAAGTTTGGAATTCAAAATCCAAAGCTAAATTATCTTAGAGCTAAGTTGTTGTTTGATCCCCATGAAAAACTAGCATCCAAAGTGTAACAAACGATGTCTCATTGTTAATGTGAGCGCATCAAGGAGTCAATTTAGGTTCACTAAGTAAACTGACAACTAAGTAAGCAACAATAATTGGTTATGTTACAAATGACTCCATGAATTCAACGCTTTGGCTCAGTAATTTAATAAGTTCAGGAATCACTTTATACAATATACTTTTATAAAAATGGACTTCTTAGGCCTATTCATATTCATATGCATATGCCAAACTCATGTATTTGGTATATATATACACCCACTATGGGTATACCAAAGTGCCAAACGTATGCCTATATGTCAGAAATAACATATAGGCATACACGATGGAGTTTCCATCGGGCGATAAAGACTCCATCGCTCGATGGTCTCTTTATTTCCAGCGATAAAGACTTTATATCTGAGTAGAGAAATAGCAAGATATAATTTTGTAGAAGGTTGTTCAAATATTGAGTAGAGAAATAGCAAGATAATATGGAGACAAGAGAAGAAAACAAAGTAAAAGAGAAGGAGAATTAGTTGCTTCTTCATTTATTGTTCCATACTTTAAATACATGAAGAATAGAGAGTTGTGTAAGTACAAGTGGTAGTAAGGGAAAGAACAATTCCTACATGTGTCTAGTTTGAGAAAGAAGATGACATGCATCTTGACACATGTGATGTGTGGTCAGACACATTCCCACACATGTTACACAACACTCTTCTTGGATGACCACCATTACAAACTAACCGCTTTGTCAAAACCTTTCCAAAAAACATCCGTTGATGAAAAACTGGTCAAAGGAGAAAAATACTTGAGCTTCTGAAATGGCGTCGCTTGTCAGGACTCTTCTCCTTTGTAGAACCGTGTCAGGAAAAAAATATTTCGCACAAAAACCTGAACACTTGTAAGGAGAAGAATAGCCTCAACCGAAGTTCTATCTTTAGTGTTTTTGTTGTCTCATTAAAAACCTTTTTTCGAGTAACAAAACCCAGTGGGAAAAAGTAACCTCGGTGAAGGAAAAGAGTTCAACATACCATCTGGTGCTCCCCCTGATGCATGACAATTTCTTTAGTCTAATACAGTCATGGGAGTGGACAATTCCTTTAGTCCCATGGAGTCACGGAAGTTCGGACAATCTCTTTAGTCCTATACTTCACATGTTTTTCAAATGTGGCCTTAGGTAATGACTTAGTAAATAAGTTCGCCACATTTTCGTCGATTTTACTTTATCGACTTGAATGTTTAGAAGACATTGTTGTTGCCGATTGTAAAAACTTGGTGATATATGTTTCATATTATCACCCTTAATGTACCCTTGCTTCATCTGTTTCGATGCTAGCCGCATTATCTTCATAAATGCAAGTTGGCTCTTCGCTGGTAGAACTCAAACCACATGTCCTCGAATATGTGTAATGATAGACCTTAACCATATAAACTCACGAACCGCCTCATGTAGGGCAATGATCTCAGAGTGGTTCGTGGAGGTAGCCACAAGGGTTTGCTTGGCGATCTCCAGATATCGCCGTATTCTAGACATGGTGAACACGTATCCAGCTTTGTGATCGACCTTTGTGTGGGTCTCAGAGGTACTCAAAGATCAAGAAACCAACCAAAACATTATTTGGGGTTCTAGTGTAAGGAGTCGTAATCACATTAGCATCTCTCCTTTCGTCTTCGTAGGATAAAAACCCAAGTCAATGGTTCCCTTTTAGGTATCTAAATATATTCTTTATACCATTCCAATGACGCTGCTGGCTTCGAGCTATATATAGCTAACAAACCCAATCGAGAATGAGATATCTGGTCGAGTACATTATGCTAAGTACAATAATGCGCCTATTGCACTTAGATAGGGATATTCAGCTCCCAATACATCTTCTCGCCATCTTCCTTTGGACGAAATGGATCTTTATGTACATCTAAAGTTCGACCAACCATGGGAGTGCTAGCAGGCGCACTTTGTCCATATTAAATTGCCCGAGCATCTTATGGACATATACAGATCGGGTGGATTAATATTCTACAAGATCGATGTTCTAGTTCAAGTCCTAGACACATTCGAAGTTTTCCCAAGATCTTTCATCTCAAATTCGATTTCAAATAGCTTGCGGTTTCTCTTAGTTCATCAAGAGTACCTATCTATGTTCATGTCGTAGACATAAACAAGCCTATAATAGCAAATCCAGAACTTGTTTTCTTTATAAACACGCAGGGGCACAATTCATTATTTGTATATCCCTTCCCAATCAAATAATCACTTAGACGGGTATACCACTGTTGATGGTGGTTTTTAAACAAAGGGTAAAATCGTAAAACCCCAAATAACCTAATGTCACCTGGGTGTGGAACATTTATTAGAACATTTAATGCATGTAGTCGATGGATAATAGGGGTATTTTTTTCAAATTAGGGTTACAATGAACAAAACCCTAATTCACCTCCGTGCCAATGGCAAATCATGCCAGCCACACCTAGCCCAAGCTAGCCGTGCCATGCCAAATGTACTCTCCCTTGGCCCTAGCTACGCTAGCCACACCTAGCCCAAGCTAGCCGCACCTCTGTGCCAATGGTAAATCATGCCAGCCACACAAAACTTGGCCAAAGCATGCCAACCATGCTAGCCGCACCTCCGTGCCAACGTGGAAAATCATGCCAGCCACACCTAGCCCAAGCTAGCCGCACCTCTCGTGCTAATGGAAAATCATGCTTGACCACACCAAACGCGCTAAAGCATGCCAACCGTGCTAGCCGCACCTCCGTGCCAATGGCAAATCATGTGCCAGACCACACTTGCCCAAGCTAGCCGCACCTCCGTGCCAATGGCAAATCATGCCAGCCACACCTAGCCCAAGCTAGCCGCACCTCTGTGCCAATGGCAAATCATGCCAGCCACACCAAACGCGCCAAAGCATGCCAACCATGCCATTCGGGCACTCCGTGCCAATGGCAAATCATGCCACCACACCTAGCCCAAGCTAGCCGCACCTTCAGGCCAATGGCAAATCATGCCGACCATACCAAACGCGCCAAAGCATGCCAACCATGCTAGCCGCACCTCCGTGGCAATGGCAAATCACCACCCGCCCACACCTGGCCCAAGCTAGCCGCGCCATGCCAAACACACTCTGTCTTGGCCCTAGCTATGCTGGTCACGCCACGCCATGCCAAACACACTCTTCCTTGGCCCTAGCTATGCTGGTCACGCTTCGCCAAGCCAAACACCCCTACCTTGGCCCTAGTCGCGCCATGCCAAAGTAGCGCCCGCACCTAGGTTTGCAAACTGTGCAACCTAGGCCAAATTGGCCACGCATGCCATTGGCAGATGCCAACACGCTCCTTCAGTAGCTTTTCTACCCGGCCGCGACCCAAATTGGCCACGCATGCCATCGACACATGCCAACACGCTCGTCGTAGCTTTTCCTACCGGTCGCACCTAAATTGGCCACGCATGCCATTGGCACATGCCAACACGCACGCCGGACTTTTCTCACCAGGACGTGGGTTCACGGCCGAGCATGCCATTGGCACATGCCATCACGCATCGCCGGTAGCTTTTTCACGGGCCATGATCCAAATTGGCCACGCATGCCATTGACACATGCCAAACACGCACGCTGGTAGCCCAACTTGCAAGCGTGCAACCCAGGCCAACTTGGCCGTGATGCGCCATTGGCACATGCCAAAACCCACGCTGGTAGCCTAACTTGCAAACCGTGCAACCTATCGCCAAGGCATTCCGCACATGCCACACACGCCACTAGCAGCTCTATGCATTGCCACTTACACTCAACGTACAACCTACCACCAAGGCATTCCACATGCCATTGGCACATGCCACACAGGCCACTAGCAGCTCTGGCATTGCCACTTGTGCACGAGGTGCAACTCGCAACAAAGGCATTCCGCACATGCCACATGCGCCCTAGCAAGCACCACTCTGCACTCAAGGTGCAACCAACACTCGAGACATCAACACAAACCGGGGATGCTTTCCAGGGTCTTGGTTTGGCGGTCACAAGCCTCAGGCCAGACACCACGTCACATTAAGAAAGCGTGAATAGGAATAAAGTGTCAAATAAATGAGGAAATAATGGTGAAAACGTTTTCACCCATAAACACCTTAAGGTTACCACTCGTCCGATTATTTCACCCTTTACTCTCTTCCTTAATGAGGCCGTGGTATGTTTCAACCCTCGACTTGTATAAATAGGTCTTATCTATTTCACCAGACAACAAGTCTCGCCGTGAGAAAAATACAACACTCTCAGAAAAGGCAACTTTGCAAGCTCTCCAAAAATGCTTTCATCTCTTTGCAAGCTTCATAAGCTTTCACTTTCCGATACAAGTCGAGACACTACTCTCCTGCATACTCGTCTCAACACTTTTTTGCTTCCTCCCCAAATCAACCCTTCTCCTCCACTTTGTGACCGAAGCAAGTATGTGATGTGACTCAATAATGTTGTAGAAAGTGGTAGTAAGGTTGTCGTTCACTCGGACTTGACGAGATCGATTTTAAGTTTTAATAAAAGAAAATACTAAAGATAAAGAAAATATATACTAATATTGTCACAAGATAGAGAGAGTTATGGGACTCGGATTCCACCACTCCTTACATTCATGCGGTTCATCTATTAATTCCGACAATTAAGGCTCATAAAGTAACAAACATCGGCTCTAATTTTTGCCAAGGTAGATTTTATAAAGAATTATATAACTCACAAGCATGGCGCATCTAAAGTACCTAAGACTAAGCATACATCTTAAACGAATTCACAAATAATCAAGAAAAATCATAAATCAATTAAAATAGTGCAAATAGTCATAAAGGAATTAAATAGACTTACCACATGGGTGCAAAACAGCTTCCTCCGTCGTCCCAGTGATTGGTTCTAGCTCATCATGTTGGAAACACGCTCAAAATATGATTTTATTGCTCAAAGGTGCTTACAAATGGAGAAAATGATGTAAATCGGGTGTTTGCAACGTTTATAAGTGTTGCAAACACGATTACAAAGAGCGATAAAGATGAAATGTGCTGTTCTTTTAAGTCTGCCCTATAAACTACGGACCCACATACGCGAAGTCCTTAACGCTCGTTGAAGAACGACCGTTTTCTGGGGCTGTCTGCTCTTCGTGTTCTTCAGCCTCATGCAAGCACAGTAAAAACAATTCTCCCAAACTCGATTCTCACTCTTGACGCGCTAAACTTTCCCCAATCTCTCCATAATTGTTCTATGCTATATCCCCCACTATTTACAACCCAACAAAATTTCGATATATATCGCCATAACGTCAAATAATTCTCAATATTCTTCACGGAATGTTTTTAGGAAATAATCTCGATTTTTTGATTTCTACACGCGCTTTAAAGCCTCCAAATTGCTATATTTAACTCCTTCACACTCCATATAGTTGTTAGATCTCGCGATGCGTGCAAACACCTCTCGTTTTCGCGAAATCTCGTGAATATTTCCTCCGCATGTGCTGCCCGATTTTTTTCGCGCAATTCCAAATGCAACCGGATCGAAACCAACCTATATCATCCCTCGTATAGCCCATATGAGAGTACCCAATCAATTCTAGCCTTTAGTCTCACAAGGAAGAGCTCCAAATTCGCAACCCTAATTCCGCCCGTGAAACCAAGCTTTTCCCGCCAATTTCTCGAGTTTTGAAATGGAGAAGATGAAGTCCCCCTATCCCGTTCCGGGGTGCGAATAGCGGGTGCCTCCTCGGGGTGCCCCTTAGCAATTGGGTTACCCATATCCAAAGACGAGTCCGAATAACACTTGTCCTGGGAGGTGATCCGAGCAACTTTTCGAGCCGAATTTTCCAAAAATATTTATTTCCAAAAATACCTAAAAATACATAAAAAACACAATATTAGTACAAAAATCGAGTTCCAACAATAGAGACAATGAGGACAATTCGGACACAAAATGTGTCTATCAAACACCCCCAAACTTATTATTTGCTAGTCCTCGAGCAAATTTATTCTAAAAATAAAAAATCATTTGAACCCCTAGGTGGCCCTAGTGGCGAGTGTTGTCTCAGGAGGGGTTTACCGAGGTGTACCCACAAAACCCGTACTTCTAATTGGTCACAAGTATCCAAAGAGCTATGAGGACATACAAATTCTCAACCTATCTCCAAGTGACTAGAATGCAGAGAAATTAATGGTGTCACTCTAAAGCTGACTCGAAGAAAAGGGGAGACACATCCGCAACACGCTAGATAAAGAGATATCCGCTACACATTGCCTAGATAAACATTGTAAGATGCGTCCGCCGATTTACATTTGGACTAAGATTAGAGAGAAAAGATGAGAGGGACATCTCACACAATTTGGACTAATTACGTGTGATGAGTTAAACCAGTCTTAGAAAGATCTTGTGCAGCATTGAAAGCGGACTAACAAAGCAACCAAATGTATTTTTCTTCGACTCTCTCATAGTGCTCGAGAAACAACGTCTTCTTCGGTCTTCAACCGTTGATGATAAACTCTTGAACCTCGTAGAACCTTGACAATTAACTCTTCTCTTTGATTTCTTGCTTGACATAAAAATTTCTACTTCCTATGGCCTTATTGAACAAAAAAGAACGTAATGATGATTTCATTTATTTTATTTTTTTCATTTTTTTTTTTTTTTTTTTTTTTTTTTTAAAAAAAACAAAAATTTACATGGCCATCACAGAAGGAATTTAACACTTGGATCTTCGCAACTTGTAATGTCTTAGTATCATGAACTTCAATAACTTATATCATTTGATTTTGAATTTCGATTTTCTATTGTTGCTTCTAAACCTTAAACGTCTTCCACTTTTTTTTGATGTCGCTCCGTTTTTGTTGATGATGATAAGTTTCTACCGAGAGAGAGTTGTAATCCAAAGAACTCAAGACTACATTGTGAGGTTGCTTTGTCTTTCTCGGGCATTTCCTGACCTACTTGCCTTTCCATCATGGATGGTTAGGTTCATCACGGTTACCCTCTAAAAGGAACAAGTTCTCTCCTGAATTTCAAGGATCTCAATGTCTTTTTTCTCTAATGTCTCAATAGGTTGTTATCCCAAGCATTCCAATTTCTATCTTTTCTAAGGAGAAATGTGATGTAAACTTAGCTAATAGGATACCATGTGACGCCAGAAGTTTCAAAAGTGCAACTAAAAAGTTTCTCCCATACCCACAAACTTAAATCTAACATTGTCCTCAATGTTCTAAAGATGAAATTAAAAACATGAACAAGGAGAAACCGTTACCATTTGAAGCAAAGAGTTTAAGGAAAAATATTACCGTGTTGTAAGAGCATGGGTTACCTCCCAAGAAGTGCTAAGTTTAAAGTCTTCACCAGGACATTGGAAAGGATTAGTCACCTCGAAGAATCATATAGCAATGGGGGCCGGAATAATCTCAGGGTCATCTGATCAAAAAGTGCTAACCACAAGAAGAGGAGACTGCAACAAACCAGAAGATATCCAACACACCCTCATATATTTTTTTGTTTAAGACAACTACATCTAGTTGTGGTTCGGGTTCAGGCTCTATAAAAGGGTCAAGATAAAAAGCTTTCATCGGCTGGATTTCCTCAAAGGCAGGATCCTGAAGATCAGGTTCTAGAGTCTGAAAATACTCAATTTAGAACTTAGAAGCACATAACAATAACCCTGAATAATCGGGGATCCTCTAAGTCAATCAGACTTGACTTACACAGTTGACCACAGTAATGGTCATTCTTACTCAAATGTGTCGACCCTAATCTCCTAAAGTAATTAGGTTTAGCCTCAAAACTTAATAATTGACACATCTGCAACTTATATGTTCCCACAATTGTTTGAAAAATATTTGTGGGGAAAACAAAAAATCAATCGTGGTATCATAGCTGGGTTAACCACATCAACCGAGGATGGGTTTCTAACAATGAACTTCTTTATGGACACAACTAGTTCGTGAAAATGTGTATGAAGATAATCGTTTAAAATGGTTGAGGCACATATGTTAAGTCCCAAGTTAGGGACTTTTCTAAGAGTTAAAGCACATGGAGAATGATAATCACCCCCAAACTTAGAGTTTTCAAAGTGTTCTAGAAAGACTAGTCACAACTTCCCTAATTTCAAGGTCATCCGATTTAAAAAATGGTCAATTGATTCTTCTAAGTCAGGTACATCCTCACTCATCTCTACGAGTTCATGTTCTTTTTCTAAGTCTATTGTTTCTAAATCGCTAGACTCAAAATATACTCGTTCCTCTAAACCATCGTTGGCTTCGTAATCAAAAGGAAATACTACATCGTCTAAAACGGGGGTATCTTTAGTCAAATCCTCATCCTTTTGAATAGGTGAATAATTATTAAAATTATTTGGATTTGAACTAGAAATATTATCATCATTAAGCTCAATTGGAGTAACAAATTCCTGATCACTATGCCTACTGATTTCAAATTCTTCATCAACACTATCCTCATCATAATCATTACATGAAAATGGTTGAACCTCATCTAAATTAGTGTTACCAAATCTAACCTCGTCATCTTGATTATAAATATCCTCATTTTCATGGGTATTATTGGAAACATCTTGTATTGGGAATTAAGATTATTTCGAGCAAGTTTTTCGACAATCCTATTTGTACTTTCTGTAAATTGCTTAAGAGTCTCTTCTAAAGACATCCTAGTTGACTGCTCTAGGGACTCATCCGGAATATTTAAGGTTTCCTTCACAAATAAGGAATGACTTTGAAAGCCTCTTCTAGAGAAATAGATGAATTGTTTTGCTCATAAGACCGATGCACGTGTGGATAGTAATTGGGCTCACCATGGTGTGACCCATAACCTTCAAAATGTTGGCGTTCCCAACCACTATTCACACTATGGTCATAGTAGTAATGTCCATACTGTTCAGTTGGATACTTGTTGTATTGGTTATACCAGTTTGACATTTTAACTGCAAGGGAATTCTACACAAACACAAACAAGGATGACTCGACCACAAAGAAACCTACCGATTTCTAGCAAACAAAAAGCATGATGGCTCCACTTAGATTGCTTTCTAGACCAGACTTCTAATCCTTCGAAGGGAATTCATAACTGAGCAAACCCCTCTGGAATCAATCCGAGTTTAAGTAAGTTGAATAGAGGCGAGGAAGCTACGTGGAGCTTTGATACCCAAGGCCTCACCGCATTACGAGCGGCTAGAGTCACGCATTCAACTCACGTAAACTATCATGAACTTCGAAGTATGCTCAAAAGAGTAACCAATATTTTTCGAATGACTTTCCTATTAAGCTCGTTACCCTATAGGTCTCGTTCTAGTCAAAATTTTAGGCTTAGGTTCGTGTTTGGTTTCGTTTTCCTAAGGCGGGCAAGAAGAGAACAGTGATGAAATCCGAACCCTTATCTTGTATGGCCGCCCTTGCCCTTTACTAGGAATTTAAAGCAACTTATTTCAATACCTCAACATATATGCATACAAAATCATCCAAGAAACCCGCCGATTGGATTCGCTTGGTGTTTAGAATTTTACCTCCCGTTCCCGCACGGGGGATGAACTGCTGAGGTCGACTCGGGCCACAACTCCTATGTCGTGTACGAACCCGAGGGCCGAGGTGATATCGTAATCACCGTCCTTCCTCGTAGCTTTATATTTAAATTACCCTTCCTTAGGGTTTAAAATTAATAATGTCCAATAGTCCAAAAATAAAGTCCAAAAAAAAAATAAAAATAAAAATTACAAAGATAATTACCTAATTACAGCTTCTAAAAATAAATAAAAAAAATTAATTACACTATATACAAAATTTTCTTCTTTACTTCTTTGGATTTTCTCTCTTCTTTCTTTCTTTGGCTTCGCTTTACTTTTCAACACTTTCTCTTTTATATAAGCTCCGCACCAAGTCTGAAAGCAAATAGAAAAAACCAAAACGCGTAAAAAGGAACAAAATAATAATAAAAAAAAAATTAATTACAAAACCTAAAAAACAAATCTATACACAAGTCCGCGTCGGCGGCGCCAAAAATTGATGTGACTCAATAATGTTGTAGAAAGTGGTAGTAAGGTTGTCGTTCACTCGGACTTGACGAGATCGATTTTAAGTTTTAATAAAAGAAAATACTAAAGATAAAGAAAATATATACGAATATTGTCACAAGATAGAGAGAGTTACTGGGACTCGGGATTCCACCAATTCTTACATTCATGCGGTTCATCTATTAATTCCGGACAATTAAGGCTCATAAAGTAACAAACATCGGCTCTAATTCTTTGCCAAGGTAGATTTTATAAAGAATTATATGTAACTCACAAGCATGGCGCATCTAAAGTACCTAAGACTAAGCATGCGACATCTAACTTAATTCACAAATAATCAAGAAAAATCATAAATCAATTAAAATAGTGCAAATAGTCATAAAGGAATTAAATAGACTTACCACATGGGTGCAAAACAGCTTCCTCCGTCGTCCCAGTGATTGGTTCTAGCTCATCATGTTGGAAACACGCTCAAAATATGATTTTATTGCTCAAAGGTGCTTACAAATGGAGAAAATGATGTAAATCGGGTGTTTGCAACGTTTATAAGTGTTGCAAACACTGTTACAAAGAGCGATAAAGATGAAATGTTGCTGTTCTTTTAAGTCTGCCCTATAAACTACGACCCACATACGCGAGTCCTTAACGTCGTTGAAGAACGACCGTCTGGTCGTTCGTTCTTCGTGTTCTTCAGCTCATGCAGCAGCAGAAAACAATTCTCCCAAACTCTCGATTCTCACTCTTTTGACGCGCTAAACTTTCCCCAATCTCTCCATAATTGTTCTATGCTATATCCCCCACTATTTATAACCCAACAGCCTCGATATATATCGCCATAACGTCAAATAATTCTCAATATTCTTCACGGCCTGTTTTAGGAAATAATCTCGATTTTTGATTTCTACACGCGTTTTAAAGCCTCCAAATTGCTATATTTAACTCCTTCACACTCCATATAGTTGTTAGGATCTGCCAGATGCGTGCAAACACCTCTGTTTCTCGCGAAATCTCGTGAATATTTCCTCCGGCATGTGCTGCCCTGATTTTCTTCTCGCGGCAATTCCAGCCAAACTGGATCGAAACCAAATCCTATATCATCCCTGTATAGCCCATATGAGAGTACCCAATCAATTCTAGCCCTTTAGTCTCACGGGAAGAGCTCCAAATTCGCAACCCTAATTCTGCCCGTGAAACCAAGCTTTTCCCGCCAATTTCTGAGTTTTGAAATGGAGAAGATGAAGTCCCCCTATCCCGTTCTGGGGTGCGAATAGCAGGTGCCTCCTTGGGGGTGCCCCTTAGCAATTGGGTTACCCCTTATCCAAAGACGAGAGTCCGAATAACACTTGTCCTCCGGAGGTGCTCCGAGCAACTTTTCGAGCCGAATTTTCCAAAAAATATTTATTTCCAAAAATACCTAAAAATACATAAAAAACACAATATTAGTACAAAAATCGAGTTCCAACAATAGAGACAATGAGGACAATTCAGACACAAAAAATGTGTCTATCAGTATAGAACGGCCATTTCTTGGTTTAGGCCAGACTTGTCCTGATTGATCTCTCTCGAATCCATAAAGTGCTCACGTGCAACATATTTGTTTAGGGTTTAAACCAGTTCTCACTCACCTAACGAATTTACCAAAATCGGTGGAAACAATTTTACCCATAAACAACCACATCCGCCCGTATTGCTTTAATCCGTAAAGTGAGCGTTTCAACTGAATTGCAAACGCACTCCGTGGTTTAGAGTTACTTGATTTGGGCAATGGAAGTCCATCTGGAACTTTCATGATGGAACGTTATGACGTCCATTACAGGAGAGTACGTTTCTTCGTAATCAATCCAGAGGCGTTGTGAGAAACCTGCGCCAAAAGGCGAGCCTGATATCTCAAGACTTCGTTCTTCTCATTACGCTTTCGACAAATACCCATTTATGTCCTACGGGCTTTACACCTGGTGGGGTTAGCACTACCGCACCAAATACCTGTCTTTTTGCTAGTGAATTTAATTCAACACGGATTGCATCTCTCCATTGAGGCCAATCTGCTCTCTTTTGGCATTCTGCAATAGAGCATGGTTCGATATCATCGTGCTCTATAATCTCTCGAGCAACTGTATATGCGAATATATCATCAATATGCGTGGAGGACAATTCCATCAACACGTATGAACTTTAACAATCCATAGAGATTTCTTTGTTCTCTGGAATCAATTCAAACTTGGGCGTCCCCGTAATGATTCATGGACATAATCAGAATCAGAGACAATCTCATGAGATGGATTATCCGTATTGATGATATATGGATCGGTTTGTGCCTTACTCGCCCTTTTCTTCCTTGGCTGAGTATCGATCGAACCAAGTGGTCTCCCCTTTTCCTTTTGGGGGCCACGGCCCATTACGCTTCCACCAAGTGCAGCCTTGGTACCTATGTTTATGGTACCTTTTCCCTTATCGGGAATTTCCAACCTTGCAGGCACGTTTGTTTGGTATATGTGATCTCGTCACTTTAGCAATATCAAGAATGCATCGGGTATTGAATTTGCCACATTATGAAGATCGATAATCCTTTTCACTTCGCTTTCACATTGTGGAGTGTGGGGATCAAGATGAGACAACGTGGGAACACACCACGACAATGCCTGTCGTTCCCTTTGGAAGTCCTTTTCCATAACTCCCCCTAACGACGGGAAGGTTGTCTCATCAAAGTGACAATCCGCAAATCTAGCGGTAAAAAGATCGCCTGTTAAAGGTTCTAAATAGCGGATAATTGTTGGGGATTCCTATCCAACATAAATACCTACTCGTCTTTGTGGACCCATCTTAGTACGCTGTGGGGGCGTAATAGGCACGTATACGGCACAACCAAATATGCGTAAATGTGAAATATCAAGGCTCATATCCGATTACCAACTGTGCACGCTAAAATGGTTGGCTAGCGGTATGTCTAAAGCGAATAAGTAATGCGCATGCAATATGGCGTACTTTTCAGCAACATGGTGGCGGAGTTGGAACGCATAACCAATGCCCTAGCTATCATCTCGTAACCTTTTGATGGTAGCTTCTGCGAGACCATTTTGAGTGTGTACATGGGGTACGGGATGCTCTATGTCAATTCCATTAGACATACAGAAATCATCGAATCCTTTAGATGTAAATTCTCCATCATTATCAAGTCTGATAGACTTGATTGGATGATCAGGGTGGTGAGCCCTTAGTCGTATAATTTGTGCTAGGAGCTTTGCAATTGCAGCATTTCTTGTGGACAACAATGAAACATGTGACCAACGGGTCGAAGCATCAACCAGAACCATAAAATACCTGAATGGTCCGTATTCTGGATGTATAGGTCCACAAATATCACCTTGTATTTTTTTGTAAAAATGGAATTTTTTTTTTGGTATCTTTAGCATAGGATGGTCTCGATCCTGTCTTTGCTAGAGAACAAGCTTTGCAGAATGAGCGATGTGCCTTCGATAAGGACAACGAAGAAGAATGGGACAGTGGGTGTGCTTCAATTACTTTGGAAGACGAAGGTTGCACTTCTCTTGCTTTAGAAGGCATAAAATGTGCATCATTTACTTTAGAATGCACATTGTTGCACTGCATTGTAATAATATTTTGTCCCATTTTCTTTTTCATTCGAAAGAACGGATGTCCGTGTGAGTTATTCAAAACACGGATCATCATATCACGACCTGGGTGCCCTAGTCGATCGTGCCAAAGCTTATATAATTCACTGGCCAACAGTTCATCGTTGGCAACCACATGGGATTCGATAATCTTAATAGTGGTGATATACAATCCACTAGAGTGACTCATTAGTTTCTCTAAGATGCACTTCCTTCTGCATTCACTAGAGGTCACATATATGTACTCAATTCCATTTTCACAGTGAGTTTCCAAGTGATAACCATTTGCACGGATATCCTTAAAACTTAACAAAGTGCGGTGCGCTCTTGGTGCATATAGAGCTTCTGTGACTTTAATCATTGTGCCGTTTGGCAACAAGAATTGAGCAGTACCTCGCCCAATTATTACTTGAGATGATCCAATCATCGTAGTCACGGATGTATTATAAGGAGTAAAATCGATAAATAATTGTCTATTTCTTAGGATAGTGTGGGTGGTTGCACTATCAACTAGACATTCAATTTCTCCTGGAGACATTCCTACAAGTACATTAGGAAGGAATGTTACAAACAAAAAAAAACGAACAATTTATCTCACTTCCTATAGAGAATTTTGTTCTACTAGAATGGCGTCCTTTCCATTCTAATTTATATGCTAAACTAAACAACATATTATCATAAACAAAGTAAAATTCTATAGAACATAATAGAAAATAAGTACTTATAGATAATCCATACACATAACATAAAGATGGTAAGAACATGTTCAGCAACGGTAACACCTACTCAAACTATTAAACAAACGATAGTCTAAGATAACATAAAACTTCAAAGCACCTAAAAACAGACAGAGTCTAGGAAGCCAGAAACTAAATTCTTAGGCCCAAGCAAAATCGTGCACATGCATTGTTGGGGAAAATTCCTCATTGCCCAGGAAGTCTGAAATTGTGAGGTTGATGTTAGGGGTAACATCATTTTCTTCCACATAGTTAGCCTCTTGTTCGAGAGTTTCCCGGTACTTTTTGTAGCTCGCAGCTACATTGGAACTAGCCTTGCAATGCTTGTACTAATGTACGGTAAATCCACACCTAAAACAAGGCGCACTTTCGTCTGCAGCCCTTTTGTTAGCGGGATTTTTAGGTGTTTTCTCGAACTTAGGATCACCACTTGTATGGCCGAAGTTCCTTCTCCGTGCCAAACATTAGAGTGACCTTTACGTCCTCGACCTCGATTATGTCCCTTACGTCCTCTACCACGAGAGGCATTATCTCCACGTGGGTATGGATCATGGGAATGTGAATCAGAATTTCGAGCCCTCTTTCCTTTGGGGTTCTTTCCCTTATTGACCTTGCGATGGTTAGCTTTGGGAACTTTCTTTTTCCCGACAGATCTGGCATTGTTATTGACAAGAATATCATTGTGCCTTTCTGCCACTTGCAATAATGTTATCAACCTACTGAATGTGGTGATTCTTTTGTTGTCCACCTCTAAACGATCTTGGTTCGCTAGTATCATGGACCCAGGTGGGAAAGGTCGATAGGGTTTTTGAATCATTTCCTCATCCGTAAGTTTCTTTCCACAAAAGTCCATACGTGCCTGAATTTGCAGCATGTCTTTTTGGAAATCATTTACTTTTACATAATCGAGGAAGCGGATTTCGTTCCAAATGACGTTCAATTGTGGTATTAAGGAATCATGAATGTTCCTAAAATGGCTATCTAGAGCATCACATAGCTCTTTTGGCGTTTTCAAGTGATGATAACCCCAACGTAGGTTGGGATCGATATGCCTCTTAAGGAACATAAGAGCATGAGCTTTGTCTTTCTCGATTCTTGAGCGCGTTGGCAGATGGCTTGATAGTGGAGGTGTAGTCCTTTGCCACGAAGGTGGTTTCCACATCGGATACCCAACGGTGGTACTCAAGTCCCTACCTGAGTCCAAAAGTTCGAATTCTGGTCGAATTGGGTCCATCTACATAGACAAAATAAAGGACATTAATATGGTGCTCAAGTCCTTCTGAGTCCATAACAAATCACGGTATCATTTTCCCATCACCAACTTTCTTTATGGTTTTGTGGGTAATACGGATATGTCATATAGTTCAATCTTTGATCATAACCCAGCCCACAAAATTAATTAACCAAGCTTCTTTATGGTTTTTAACAAGGGAACTCTGTTTGCAAACCAAATTTCTTTATGGTTTAAAAATTGCAAACAATTCGGTAACAAGGTTGACAAAATAGTCAACTAAAAATAGGTCTATTAGAAAAAAAATAAACTACAGACCCATTTATCATTTATATACACATATAAAATTATTGGAATTTAAGTCGCAATTCGTTTGCATATTTAGTAGCAAACCGTTTATGGATAAAAAATAGGTTTTGGTCAATATTTGTGACATGCATGAGTAATATCAAACTAAGATATAATACTAATGATAAGGTACATGACAAAAAATTTACAATTTTGAGGAATATTTGATAAAAATTAATTACTAGAATATTCATGACATAAAAGAAAAATTAACATACTGTTGATGGTGGATTTTCATTTAAGGTTAATATTGTAAAAGCCGTAAAATTATGCGTTGACATCTTGTAAAAGATAAGGCCATCAATAAGTGTTGGATACTCCCTCACTTAATTCACCAAGAATGGAGCATGTGGCAACAATCCCATTCTGTGAATACATGAAATTCATCCAGGTTGGAGCATGTGGCAACAATCCCATTCAGAGAATTTCTAGCATTATTAATTAATGCGCAAGCAGCCTTGTATTTCCAGTACTCATTATCAATGTGGCATGACGACTGAGTGTTGTTCTCAGCAGAGCAACACGAACCTCCAAGCATTATAATGAAAGCATGTACGAAATACCCGTACAGGTTGCAACTCTCGGTGTGTTATACTAGCCCGATTGAGACCTCTCGGTGTGTTATACTAGCCCGATTGAGCATCCGGACTGACCGTATCAATCCGGATATGATCGCAGTCATCCAACTCCACAAGCATGATTGGATGACCCAGATCAATTCCATCACCCCCAAGCAGGTATGGAATAACCACTGCCGAACAACCACGGACCCCGCATGGTCGGCCTCCACAGAAATTGGCCTAGCTTGCCAAAAAAACACGTCCAAACCAGAGCGTATGGACAGAAAACCCTAAATTAGGGTTTGCGGCATATTACATGTGTCGCAAAAATAGTCTCAACCATCCATCTTCGCAGGTATAGATGGAGGGTGTAGATGTAGATTCAAAGGGCCCGAGCATGTCAACACAATCACCGTGGTCCCGCCTACAAACCTGACCAATCGGTCGGGGACCAACCATGGTTGGTCATATCGATCCGTGCGCCCAATGAAGAGCATGACGCACGGCCTTGAAACCCAAAATTAGGGTTTTGAGCATCACGAGCGTCCATCTTCTCGGCACGAATGGAGGGTCCAAGATTAGATTAAGCAGTCCGGTCATACCAAAGCATGACCACCGTGGGCCCATCTATTTCCTCACGTGGTCGGCCAAGGCATACCATGCCTAGTTATCCCAAACACGCCCAAACTAGCGTGGTCACACCTCCCAAACCGCAACCGATCTCGACCGCTCAACTTCGCCGGACGATTTGGATGGCTCGGATCACGTTTTCATGGGATATTCAAGTATAGGCGTGAACACCAGCCTACCACCTTCATGTCAAACCAATCGGCCAAGACCGACCAAGATTAGGTCGTCTTGGAAACGCGCTGGAAAAGAGCATGGTGCGTGGGCTTTTGCGGCACCAAATTCCTATTGCAAAATCGATCTCAACCACTCCTCTTTGCCGGTCAAATTGAGTGGCCTAGATCGCGCCTTCATGGGACAGTGAGGTACGGACGTGTACACTGGCATGCTGTCTACACGCATGCCCGGTCGGTCCTTTCCAAAAACCTTCCCATGCTTGGTTTCGACCAAGCTGAAGAGTGATGCTTGCGCACCTCTTCAAAAAACCCTAATTCATTAACGGTCGCAGATGAGTGTCTCAAAGATCATCTCGTCCTTCCAACTTCACCAGCTTGGTTATACAAGCCTGGTCAGGAGTTAATTGGTCAGTGAGGCATCACCACCCATCACTTTACCACACCATGATGCACTACCTGCATCAAATACACACGATACTTCACAAGTATCAACTTCCTGAATAACACAGTTATTCAATTTAGCATCACATGCTACCTTTCGTGGATCCACGATCCACACATTCCAGACATCAATCATGTCACAAACCGGGGGATACATACTCGGGGTATTGGTCTCAAGCGGTTTACAGCGTGCAGCATGCAACGCGCCATCACAAGAACGTGTTAGGAAGTCATGGACGGTTAGAGATGACAGGAGAAGTGGGCAAGACTGGTCGTGTAACACCAACACACAACTCCACTACTCCATCACTCCACTTCCTCCACTTCCCACGAGAGACGTGAATAAGGCTCAAATGACTTGTATAAATAGGTTATCCTCCCTATTCTCCAACAAGGAGAGACAACAACACAAGTCCAGACGAGACAGAAACCAAGTGTTAATACAAACTGTATTCAAACACCCAGAGCCTGCTTGCATCAATCGTAAGCCTACTCACCTTTCTGTTACAAGTCATAAGCAAGTCAACACCTTCACAATCTCAACACCTTCTTCGCTTCCCTCCCTAAGATCAACCCCATCTCCTTCACTTTGTGACCGAAACAAGTCCGGGAACGGCCATTTCTTGGTTTAGGCCGGACTTGCACAGCATTGATTTCGAATCTACAAGCACTCACCTCGCAGTGCATTTGTTTAGGGTTTAGATTCATTCCTCATCCACACACCCCAAATTACCAAATTCGGCAGGAGTAGTTTTCACCCATAAACAATTGGCGACCACAGCGGGAGGTTAATATCTCGGTTGTAAAGTCAATTTCCTCAATCAATTTCGAGATGGTTGGTCTTAGGACCGCTTCGACAGTCTCAAATCCTGATGGTTCCTCCAACGTAGATACTTCTCCTCCTAACGGTGTATCTGACGGCATGATCAGGAGATTTCCAACATTAAGCGAACTAGCACGGGTACAGGAGATTCACACGAAGAACATGGAGCTAATCAAAGAAGCGGTAAACGGCATACTTGATCTCCTCATCAGGATGACGTCGGAGATGAGCATTCCGGAGACTTTTGCACCGCGGACTAATTCCCCTCAGATCAACAGTTTTACTACGAACCCGAGACCAGTGGATCAGGAAGCGACATCTCTAGTGGAAAGCTTGTGTGAACTCTTGCACCTCTCGAGGAATCAACGGGCGGAGACGTTTGTCGTAATTAATAAAATAGCTCGGATGTACACCGACTCCTTCTCGTCCAGAAGTCCTAACCGCATCTAAAATATCTCGTAAACAATGTTACATTTACGTAAGACGACATGATGGCAGAGGAAGGTCACAACCGGCCCTACATGTTACCGCACATATCAAGGGTTCAGAGTTCAGAAGGGCCCTCATCGACACGGGAGCATCTTCGAATGTGATTACGCTCAAGACTTTCAGAACAGCCAAGGTGAGCCCATGCAAGATTGTACGGTAGCCCACCACAATGACAGATTTCGAAGGAAATGTGACCAACACATACGGGTATGTCAATCTAAATTTATCAGTAGGACCATTTCAGTCAAAGGTGAAATTTGAAGTCATAGAAAAGGAGCCGGACTACCATATGATATTAGGGAGACCATGGCTTCATGACAATAAGGTCATCCCTTCAACATATCACCAGTGCATGAAGACCATGCTAAATGAGGAAGTCATCCGTATTCCTGCTTCATTGTCTCCGTATGCACCGATATGCGGAGTGGAACTGTTTGAGCCGAAAGAAATTCCGCAGATAAGGACAAACAAATTCCTGTGCACCCCACTACCCACGTGGGCTTCAATCCAGGAAGAAGACCGACTTGCACCACTAGAGGCTAAACACCACGACACACATCTTCTGACGAGGCGTCCATCTCTATCTGGTGAAACCTCAACCCATGCTCACACAAAAGGGAACGCACATTCGAGGCGAAACGTGATCAGAAGGGGAGAACAATATACCGACGCCGCTGTTAGCAATTAGCAGGAGAGACTGGAACCTAGTCTCTCCGCCCAATTGAATGCTGCAAGAATGACGAAATACAAGATGAGGTATTGGATGCCCCGCAAAAGCTACAAGATGGAACCAATTCCACCACAGACGAGCTCGAGACTGTCAACATCGGGAATGAAGAATCTCCCAGACCTGTCTCTATCAGTTCGACTCTGTCCGCGGACGAACGTGCAAGTCTTGTTCACCTACTCAAAGAGTACCAAGATGTGTTTGCCTGGACATACGAGGAAATGTCTGGTCTAGATGAAAAATTGGTCACCCATCACCTACATGTCATACCTGGATCTAAGCCAATCAAGCAATCCCCGAGGCAATTCAGACATGAAGTAGAAGAACAAATCAAGAACGAAATTCAGAAACTACTGGCTGCTGGCTTCATCATACCTATTCATCATCCGACCCGGTTAGCTAATGTGGTCCCTGTAAAAAGAAAAACTGACAGATCCTATGTCGCGTGGATTTCGAGACTTGAACAAGTGCTTCCCTAAGGACGACTTTCCTCTACCTAACATCTACATGTTAGTAGACGCCACCAGCGGACACGACATGTTCTCCTTCATGGATAGTTAAGAGCGAATACAATCAGATAAGGATGTATGAGCACGATGCGAGTAAGACAGCTTTATCCGAACCCCTCTTGGCAATTTTTACTATACCGTTATGCCATTCGGTTTAAAGAACGCAGCGCAACGTATCAACGTGGTATGACGGCAATCTTCCACGACATGATGCATAAACAAGTAGAAGACTATGTAGATGATATCGTGGTCAAGTCAAAGGCTCGAGCAGATCACACCAACGTCTTACGGCAAGTGTTTGAGAGGTGTCGGGAATACAAGTTAAAGATGAATCCTTTGAAATGCGCTTTCGGTGTCTCCTCAAGTAAATTTCCTGGGATTCCAAGTGACTGCAGAAGGAATAAAGGTAGACCCGTCCAAGACTCAGCTATCCTCACAATGCCGCCTCCCCGAACTGTGAAGGAGCTCCAGAGTTTCATGGGCAAGGTGAACTACATTCGACGTTTTATACATGGTTTAGCCCAACTTACCGCCTCGTTCACACCCTTATTGAAGAAAGGAGCCACCTTTGTTTGGACCGCAACCCAAGAAGCTTTTCAAAAGATTCAACGAATACTATCATCTCCAGCCATCATGAAGTCTCCATGTACAAGGGAAGCCGTTGTGTCTCTACACTACCTTCGTGACACCGCAGGTGGGGGCTCTAATCGCTCAGAAGACGACGAGGAATCGAACGTCCCATATAGGTCGAATATTGAGGGACGCTCGAACTTAGATACCCCCAGAGCGGAAAAGGCATGTTTAGCCTTGATCCATTCCATTCAGAAGTTTAGGCATTACCTATTGTCTAATAGGGTGATACTCGTGTCTAAATCCGATCCCGCAAAGTTTTTACTTTCAAAGCCGGTCCCGACCGGAAGGACAGCAAATGGCTTCTCCAAATGTCGAGCTGGACATAACGTGTGTGTCACCTAGAGCTATCAAGGGTCAAGCAATTGCAGACTTACCGGCAAGCATTTCCCCGGAGAAGGCACTACAGTAACTACATGAAGACCTCCCGGAGAATTTCCAGACGTCTCTGTTTTGGAGGAAGAAATGTGGCTCCTGTATTTTGATGGCTCTGCTACCCCTAGCAGTAATACTGGAGGAGAAGGCGTGGTGTTAGTCTCTCCAACCGGAGAAGTATTCTCACATTCCTTCAAGTTAGACTTCGAATGCACCAACAACTCAGCAGAATATGAAGCTTTCCTCATAGGGCTTTCAATAGCTAAACAAGCAGGAGTCACGCGTCTAGAGTGACTCCAAACTACTGGTAAATATGATGAATGGAGTGTACGCATTGAAGGAAGTGACACTAGCCCCATACCGGTCAGAAGCACAAAAGTTATTAAACTATTTTGCCGACGCAACCATAATCCATATTGGTCGCAACAACAATAAACATGCCGATTGTCTGGCAACATTGGCTTCCAAACTGAAATTCGAAGGAGCGGAAGAAACCCCGACGAGAAGAGGAGAACCATAGAGTCGACATGGCTATCACAATACAAAGACACCAGGACTGGTGATTGGCGAACTCCGATCATTCAGGAGCTCAACAACCCACTCTCCCAAGGAAAGGTCGGTCTCAAAACCCTGCGGAACTTCTTCATGCTTCATGGTATGTTGTACTATCGAAACCCGGATGGTTCTCTGTCAAGATGTCTTGGAGATGACGAATCACAACTGTAGCTAAACCGTGTTCACAATGAAATTTGTGGACAATCATTGGTGGTAACGCTTTACCGACGACTCCAAAGATTCGGGCTATTACTGGCCGGAGATGGAGACTCAATCCGGACTACTTCGGTAAGTCCCGCTCAAATTGCCAAGCACCGCCACACCAATCGTAAGTTTTTAGTGTGAACCACACCGGGGACGGAGAGAGCCATACATCAACTATCTTCGTGATGGAGCAACTTCCGCCGATCAAAAGGATGCCATCAAGATAAAGCAAAAGGCCAAGCGGTTCGTATACCACGAAGGGATCCTTGCATCGCAAGAGTTTCGGAGGTAATCTATTAAGATGCCTGGGTGGGGTTAGAAATTCCAATCATTTTGAAGGAAACACACGAAGGGGAACATCAAGGGAAGAGGAAACTGTTCCTCCAGATACACGAGAAATATTATTGGCCGACCATGGAGGATGACGCGGCCGCTTTTGTTCAAAGCTGTCACAATTGCCAAATTCATGGAGACCTTGTTCACGCACCTTCCACCCCCTTGCACTCGATAAGCAGTCCGTGGCCATTCTACAGCTGGGGACTGGACATCATCGGGAAAATCAACCCGCCCTCATCGAAGCAAAGACGAGTACATCATAACTGCAACGGAATACTTCACCAAATGGGTAGAAGCCATCCCACCGCGAGGAACTACATGAGCAACCATTGCGGCTTTCATTAAAGAACACATCATTTGTCGTTTCGGTATACCTAAGCATATTATCACCGATAACGGCACTCCCTTCGCCAATAAACAGGTACGAGAGTTACTTGAGGGGTATGGCATCAAACAGGTTTTCTCCACCATCTACTATCCTCAGGGGAACGGACAGGCTGAAAGTACCAACAAGACGCTGATCCGGATCATCAGTCGAACTGTACATGACAATCCTAGAGAATGGCATGACCAGTTACCAATGGCGTTGTGGGCATACCGTACGTCACCTAGAAGCTCCATTGGGGTCTCCCCATATTCACTTGTTTACGGAGCAGACGCAATTCTCCCAGCAGAAATCAAAATCCCATCATCCAGATTACAACGATGACCGGATCCATTGGGACGAGGATGAAGCCTCTAACTCTCGAATAGCTGAGTTAGACACGGGATTCCAGGAGAAACAAAGCGGAAGAACGTACTCTGTATACAGAACAGAATTTCAGTGGCATATAACAAGACTGTGAGACCACGTATTTTCAAAGTGGGAGATTTGGTCTTAAAACGGCCAAGCATATCCAAAGAAGACATGTTTGCACCGAAATTCTCACCAAAATGGGAAGGTCCCTACAAGGTCACCAAGGCCTACAATACAAAGTTACTACAAGATCATTAAGGTGGACGGAGGCAGGCTGGAAGCAGTCATCAATGGAAAGTGGCTCAAGGCATATCATGCCTGACCACTATCTGTTGTGTCAACAATACAGGCATTTATTTTCATTACATGTTTGAATCATCAATTATATTCAGAGATGTGTCAAAAAAAAAACCCGTTTCACCAATCAAAACCAATGCAATTTATTTCGCAAAGACGTTCAAAAACTTTGACATAAACGTCATTAACAATAAGGGAGTGCAGCTTAGAAGAGGCCATCTAGAAGATTATAGTTCCTTGAGAGCATCATCTCTAGCCTAGCTTGATATCTTTCTGTTCTTTTTTCTTCAAGTCCCGCATAGCCGCTCTACCTTCTTTGATTCTCGCAAAAAGAGCCTTCTCCTCTTCCAAGATAGCTTTAGCAGCAGAACAACATTTACGAGGATACCAACTCGATCAACCTTGATGGTATCAAGACGCCGTCGCAACCAGCCCACGTTGAACTCCATGGATTCGCAGTGTAGATACCATATTCTCCCACTTTTCGAGGCTTGATTCAAAGAACGTTGCATGGATAGAAATACTCTCCATCTCAAAGAATCATGGGAAGAAGGCAGTTTATCGCGGTGACCAAAGCAGAGGAACAAGTGTCGACCACGTTCCCGGTTGTGATATGGCCGTACTTCCTCCATAACTTTGTGTACAAAGGCACAAACTCCTTCCGCACCAGAATCCACCGACATCTCGTAGAGCCGGAGGATAAACATTTCATGCGAACATCGAATGAAAGACCCGCATTTGGGTATTCATAAGATGAGATACCTAAGTCAAGCATCTTCGAGGTTCACTGGGTAAGCGTGTTTGAGTTTGAAGGAAGAGGATGGTTAAGTCATCATCATCGATAACCGTCACACATGTTCCAAAGAGGGTATCTCTGCAAGAATGAAGGGATTATTTACCTCGATCATTATGAAGAACAAGCAATGGTTCGTAAAAGGAAAAAGAGACAAACCTAGAGTATGATCTTCTTGACTCGGAGAACACGAGCATGGGATTCATCATGAAGCTCAGACGCAGGTCGTGCACGTTTAATGGAAGATCCCGGATGGTATGAAGAAGACGATCCACCGTTGTTCGACATGATGAGGAAACGGAGTTTCGAAAGAAAGCCCTATTGAAAAATCGTAAAATGGTTCAAAATCTCTACACCGCATATATGCCGAGAAAACCCTAAAACGATTACGGCGCCTCGATATATGAGGATTCAACACCGACCAAGTCGCTTTCTTTTGAACCCTAATCAAGAATCGAAGAGCATCCGGATACGAGCGATTCAACCAAAGAAAGGTGTAAGCACCCACGCCCAGGATCCCGAGAAGAAGAATCCTATCCCCGACTCAAACACCTAAGGGAGAAAGCCGACTCATCAAGGCCTCGTGGTCACGCACGTATGGAGGATTGCCCACGGCCGAATCCTCCAGGTAGACTTCCTTTATTTTGTCTCCTTACGTTTGTATATGTCACCATCTCATGCCTACCCCACAATAGTGTAACCATTATGTGCTAGGCAGGGGACTTAATGTTGATGGTGGATTTTCATTTAAGGTTAAAATTGTAAAAACTTAAAATTATGCGCTAACATCTTGTAAAAGATAAAGCCATTAATAAGTGTTGGATACTCCCTCACTTAATTCACCAAGAATGGAGCATGTGGCAACAATCCCATTCTCGTGAATACATGAAATTCATCCAGGTTGGAGCATGTGGCAACAATCCCATATACCATGTGAATTTCTAGCATTATTAATTAATGCGCAATCGCCTTGTATTTCCAAAGTACTCATTATCAATGTGGCATGACGATCGAGTGTTACTCTTACAGAGCAACACGAACCTCCAAGCATTATAATGAAACCATGTACGAAATACCCATACAGTGCCAACCCTCGGTGTGTTATACTAGCCCGATTGAGACCTCTGTTATACTAGCCCGATTGAGCATCCCGGACTCGACCGTATCAATCCGGATATGATCGCAGCCATCCAACTCCACAAGCATGATGGATGACCTTGATCAATTCCATCACCCCAAGCTGTGTATGGAATATCCATTGCCGAACCAACGCGGACCCCGCATGGTCGGCCTCCACGCCATTGGCCTAGCTTGACAAAAACAAAAACGTCCAAACCAAGCGTATGGACTAAAACCCTAAATTAGGGTTTGCGGAATATTACATGTGTCGCAAAACAGTCTCAACCATCCATCTTCGCAGTATAGATGGAGGGTGTAGATGTAGATTCAAAGGGCCCAGAAAGCATGTCAACACAATCACCGAGGGCCCGCCTACACACTTGACCAACCGGTCAAGACCAACCATGGTTGGTCATCTCTAATCCGTGCGCCCAAACAAGAGATGACGCACGGCCTTGAAACCCAAAATTAGGGTTTTGAGCATCACGAGTCCATCTTCTCCGCATGAACGGAGGGTCCAAGATTAGATTAAACAGTCCATCATACCAAAGATGACCACCGTGGGCCCATCTATTTCCCTCACGTCCGATCGGCCAAGGCATATCATGCCCGGTTATCCCAAAACGTCCGCCCAAACTAGCGTGGTCACACCTCCCAAAACCGCAAACCGATCTCGACCGCTCAACTTCGCCGACGATTTGGATGGCTCGATCACGTTTTCATGGGATATTCAAGTATAGGCGTGAACACCAGCCTACCACCATCACGCCAAACCAATCGGCCAAGACCGACCAAGATTAGGTCGTCTTGGAACGTGCGCCGGAAAAGAGCATGGTGCGCGGCTTTTTGCGGCACCAAATTCCTATTCAAAATCGATCTCAACCACTCCTCTTTGCCGGTCAAATTGAGTGTCCTAGATCGCACCTTCATGAGGACAAAGGAGGTATGGACGTGTACACCGGCATGCCATCTACACGCATGTATGGGCCGGTCATTTCCAAAACCTTCCCATGCTTGGTTTCGACCAAGTCAAGAGTGATGCTTGCGCACCTCTTCAAAAAAAAAAAAAAACCCTAATTCATTAACGGTCGCAGATGAGTGTCTCAAAGATCATCTCATCCGTCCAACTTCACCGCGACTTAGTTATACAACCCCGGTCAGAGTTAATTGG
The DNA here is from genome assembly GCA_023531295.1 of Papaver armeniacum. NCBI lineage: Eukaryota > Viridiplantae > Streptophyta > Magnoliopsida > Ranunculales > Papaveraceae > Papaver > Papaver armeniacum. The sequence continues at coordinate 82,092 of JAJJWW010019501.1, forward strand.
TCAAGTGAGGTGTCACCACCCATCACTTTACCACACCATGATGCACTACTCTGCATCAAAAATACACGATACTTCACAAGTATCAACTTCCCGAATAACACAGTTTATTCAATTTAGCATTACATGCTACCTTTCGTGGATCCACGATCCACACATTCCGTACATCAATCATGTCACAAACCGGGGATACATACCGGGGTATTGGTCCTGGCGGTTTACAACAGGTACCGTGCAACGCGCCATCACAAGAACGTGTTAGGAAGTCATGGACGGTTAGAGATGACATGAGAAGTGGGCAAGACCGGTCGTGTAACACCAACACACAACTCCACTACTCCATCACTCCACTTCCTCCACTTCCCACGAGAGACGTGAATAAGGCTCAAATGACTTGTATAAATAGGTTCTCCTCCCTATTCTCCAACAAGGAGAGACAACAACACAAAAACAAAAACCAAGTGTTAATACAAAACGTATTCAAACACCAGAGCCCGCTTTGCATCAATCGTAAGCCTACTCACCTTTCTCGTTACAAGTCATAAGCAAGTCAACACCTTCACAATCTCAACACCTTCTTCGCTTCCCTCCCTAAGATCAACCCCATCTCCTTCACTTTGTGACCGAAACAAGTCCGGGAACGGCCATTTCTTGGTTTAGGCCGGACTTGCAAAGATTGATTTCCGATCTACAAGCACTCACCGCGGAAAGGCATTTGTTTAGGGTTTAGATTCATTCCTCATCCACACACCCCAAATTACCAAATTCGGCAGGAGTAGTTTTCACCCATAAACACATACATACATATGCATCATGGGTATAATAAATTTGCTAACAAGTAGAATGATATGATATTCTTCAAAGGTGATATCCATACGTATTTATTTATTTATTTATTTTATTAAAAAATGAAAGATCAAGTACAACATCACATGGGGAGTTTGAATCAAAATCAGAGAGTTTTTTTTTTTTTTTTTTGAAAAGTAAAGCAAACTACACTTTTATGTATCACATGGTTTTAATTAAATAAACTATAGATAAAAATGTCACTTTCATGTTAGAAGACAAGCATGTGATCATAAAGAAACAAATAAGGTATCACTATCAAGTTGAAAATCAACTTAGTAAAAATCAAATGGATTATTTTTTTTTAACTTTTGGTGTAATTAAAATAAAGAGTATGAGCTAATATTATCATGTCATGTGATAGATGAGACAAATATATCACTTTCAACAAGAGTAAATAAATACTAATGGTTGAGATATACCTCCTTCTTTTGGAAAATCCTACTTGTTTTAAGAATGGAGCCAACAATTTTTTGTTTGTGAAGGATTAATTTCAATTGGAAACAAAGAACAAGGTGCGATCTATAACGTGTAGAAGGTTGTTCAAATATAGAGAAATAGCAAGATAATATGGAGACAAGAGAAGAAAACAAAGTAAAAGAGAAGGAGAATTAGTTGCTTCTTCATTTATTGTTCCATACTTTAAATACATGAAGAATAGAGAGTTGTGTAAGTACAAGTGGTAGTAATGGAAAGAACAATTCCTACATGTGTCTAGTTTGAGAAAGAAGATGACATGCATCTTGACACATGTGATGTGTGGTCAGACACATTCCCACACATGTTACTACAACAAATTTCTCCTTCTTTCCTACATTTTCACTTTTCTAATATATTTTTATATCTAAAGGGTCCCACCGAATATATAATAATACTAAACTTTTTATAAATACCCCACCACGATAACACAAACGAACGAAAATTCTTCGTGAACCGAGAGAAAAAACCACATAAAAACAACCTGACACATCAAAACCCATAAAATGGGACCCCCTGTTGTCCTCTGCAGGGCCCATCGGGACCACATCCAAAAATTTGTGAGAAAAAAAGTGAAATTCGGTTTTGGTGTGGTTTGGGGTGGCGGTCCGTGAAGAATCACCCTAACACAAATATATCTTTTATCCATTAGGGTCCCACCCAACATAATTAAATATATACTTTTAATCAAATTTTCCATATCTACCATAGTGGGGAAATTCATTTGCCATGCCACATGGCATGCCAAACTCATTTTTTTGACATGGTGCATAGGAAAGGGCCTTAGAATGAAAATCCGCCAAAGTGCGGGTTAACTAGCGGATCAAACGAGTTAAGAATATATGTTAGAAAAAGAATATTGTACTTGTTAGATAAAGAGCCCAATAATTTTTTTTTTCTTCTGGAACTTCAATGAAGTGATTATTAAGAACCGTTTTTTGGGCACCACTCTTTTTTTTTTGAGGGGACCATCATTTTATTTTGGGCAAGTTATTTGAAATAGTACGAGGACATCCTTATCCATATTATTATTTTAATACCAAAACTACCCTCTTGATTATTTTTGTGTAATGATTAGTATAATTAACTATTGATTAAGGTTAAATTAAGAGATGATTTTTTTTTAAAAAGAAGTAGAATTATTGAGTGATTAAAGTAGTAGAAGAAGAAAAAGATGGAGATATTTTTTTTTTTGAGATCGGTGAATACGGAGAAAAACCATCCTTTTGGTATTGAGGTATGCTTTTAACTTAGTTAATGTTGCTATAAATGGCCTAAAATTTCTTCAAAATGAAAATCGTAAGAAAAAATTTCAACTAGGTCAACATAGTTCGGTTATATTATATGAACAACATGTAACCGAACTTTCTGCAAATGTAGTTCGGTTAATAAAGAACCCATAATTGGGGGATATCAAAACTAATTGGGGGATAAGAATTACTTCCCCCGACCAATAGTTTCTGCTAAGGGGTGGTTTTGGGGGGCAAAAATACGAAACTACCCTTTAAAACAATAAAAGCTAAATCAAACATAAAAATACCCTACTCCCTTTTAAATTGAAACATTTCTCACTTCCTTTCAAATTCCATTCTCCTTCTTGCCGGCTCCTCACTTTGATTTTTTTTTTTACATTCAGTAGGGATGAAGACCACGGTAGTGATGAAGACCATGCCGCATCGAGTGCCGGCATAGTTATTTATGATGAAGACCACGCCGCATCGAGTTCACATGGTTATTTAGGATGAAGACCATGCTAGAGACCGGTGCCCGCATAGTTATTTAGGATGAAGACCACGCGCAGGTCGAGTTCAGGCATGGTTATTTAGGATGAAGACCACGTCGAGTCTTTGAGTTAGAGGATGCTCATATAAATCTATCCATGCTTAGGTACTCAAGTGAAAAAAAATCAATTTTCTGGATACTTCTCATCATGTGCCGGCATAAAAATTTAAGAAGCATACTATGTCGGAAGCAGTGCCGGCATGCTCGAAAATTAGATAATTTTTGCAAGCCACGCCCCGACCCCCGGATAGTGGCAAACAATTTATGAAAATTTCCAAAGAATGCCGGCATGGTTTTACAGTTGAATACCATGTCAAAATCCAGCTTTTTCACCGCAACAATGGTGGATTCAAAGAAAAGAAAAATCAAATTTTCAACCTCTTAGCAAGATAATTTCTCTCTTCACAATCATCCTCCATTTTCACAAAAAAAATTCCCTCACAAATATTATTTTCCCTCCTACTCTCACCTCACTCACACAAATTCTAATAAAAATACACACTAATTTATCCCCCAAATACTTAAGATTTTTACTAATTATTATTAACCACTAAATATGATTAGTGAGGGCTAGATTAGGAATTAAAAAAATAATTACATAAGGGGGTGACCCAGCTTTGCTATTTGGATCCCTATTTTGTCATGTACCTATATCCCCTAATTGCACGTTCTTAATAAATCCAAAATACAATGTAGCCGAACTCGCTTTTAATGGAGGTTTTGATGAGTTCATTACTGAGTTGAGGACAAAATCAATTTTTATTCAGAGAGCACGAGTAATGTTCCGGTTTCCAACATTAATTTTGACCGAACCGAACTCAATATTAGAGTGAAGTTTGGTTAGAAAACTTTTTTTTTGCTAACTAACCGAACTCAACATATTAATTTTCGAGAAGGGTTTGTTAGCATTTTTTTTTTGCGAACCAACCGAACTCAACATATTGATTTTCGTGAGAAGGTTTAGTTGATTAGCAATTTTTTTTGCGAACTACCCAAACTCAAACATTTGTTGTTCGAATACAAGTGTTCGGTTAAAGGAAAAAAATTTCCAATTAACCTAACCAACCGAACACAATATATTGGTTTTCAATGAGAGTTCGGGTTAAAACTATTTTTTATAAACAACCGAACTCGGAGTTCGGTTACGAAAAATGAAATCCGTGATAACCGAAGTGTTCTTCGTGTTGTTGGTTTCAGAATGTTCGGTTACAAAACTAGTTTTTTTAAAACTATTCCTAACCGAACATGCCACTTTAACTTCCATTTAAACCATATTTTGATGATTTCTACTCAATTTTCCCAATCAAAAAAACAAATTAAAAAGATTGATGGGTTTTCAATCGAACGAGGAACGTCAAGGAAAGAGAGAAGAAGAAGAGAAAATTTTATTTTTTTCAAAACTAAAAATTTTCGATTCCCCTCCTGTATTTGATTTTGATTTTGGTCAATAGATTCATTTAGATTAGATGTATATGATTAGATTTATATAGTTATTAGGTTAGTTTTAATTTAAATTAAAGTAAAGGGTAAATGTGTATTTACCTAACTTTAAGACACCCCATATAAGTATAGGGAGGTTGGCCTAATAAGACCATGGTCCCAAAAAAAAAAACCATGGTCCCTAAAAAATGGTTCATTATTAAAGACCATGTAATTCTCCTAGTGGGTTGTCAGTAACTCCATAACTCTCTACTTTCTCTGTTAGTTTAGTTTTCATTTTGACGGAAACACTTCCAACGCGTGATCACAGAAAAAGACTTTACTTGGTAACACGGCTTGTTCAAATTTTAGTTCGGGGCACAACTTAATTAAACTTGGATTAGTGGTTAAGTGATTTCGAGTTTGTGGTGTATTGGAAAACAGTAGAGATAATTTCTTATGGAGTAGAGTCAGTAGACATGTAAATATGTTAATTGTTTATGAAATGCTCGTCATGGGTAGTAATTACTGATCAGTGACATTAGTGACCACTAGCCCTTATCTGTTTGGTAAATGTCGCATTCTCACATTTGTTCCTTACAACCTTTGAAAATTATGGTTAGAACTCATTGTTGGAATGCGAGTTCACAGAGAAAATGTACTGCTACTAGTATATCGTTAGCTGGTAGTTCCTACTCCCATCTATTATTGTCCACTTGCGCATCTCTTTGTTCCCCTTTAAGCGAAAACTTATAATGCCAGTGACACTATGTGGGCATTGTCACTCCTTGTAAATAAACATGCGCATCGAGCAGTGAATTTAGGTTCGCTTAGTAAACTGAAAAATGCCTTAACGACAGTAATTGGTAATGTTAGGAAAAGACATGATGTTTATTGCTCATGAGGACGCTATTTAGAGTGTTTTAGTTATTATTCCAACACAGCGCTTTACTTGAAATTTCAGTAAAGTATATCAATTTCATCTTTTTCTTATTCTTTGTTCATTTCTTGTAGTTATCAACTTGACAAAGACAAATCCGTTACAGTATCAGTTTTATATCAGTTTCTGCATTCTGTATTATTATTACCGAATATACTTGATTTCCATCCATCACTTGGTTTTACAAAGATTAAGCCACCACAGCATCCTAATACCAAGTGTAATCTGCCAAAGACCAATGAGCTGTAATCGAATTTACATCAAATATACTACATAAGCTTGTCTTCTGCTTACAGACAAACACTCTAGTAATCGAAAGTGTCGTTTTAAAAATGCTTACAGAATACCCTCATCGTAAATAGGTGTTCTTGAATTTAGGCACAGTCAGTAAATTTAAAAATCAACATATATATAATATTGCCAAAGAGATGATGCTCATGGGAATTGCTAGCTAGAGTCTTTCAAGTTAACTAGATTTGTATCCGTGCTATGCACCAGACATTTTATTTCTTTTAATTTGGAGCGCGTAGGGCTTCGCCCCGTCCAGCCCCGTAGAGATGTATTTTTTATTTGGTATGAGTAAGGCTTCACCCCGCACCGTGGAGATGTATTTTTGATTTGGTGTGTGCGGGACTTCGCTCCGACCCGTGGGGATACATTTTTTATTTGGTATGTGCGGGGCTTCTCCCTGCCCCGTGGAGACGAACTTTTGATTTGGTGTGTGCGGGGCTTCACCCCGCTCCGTGGAGATGCATTTTTGATTTGGTGTGTGCGGGGCTTCGCCCGTCCCGTGGAGATGCATTTTTGATTTGGTTTGCGCGGGGCTTAGCCCCGCCCCGCCCCGTGGGGATGCATTTTTGATTTGGTGTGAGCGGCACTTCGCCTTTATATATTAATTCGGAAAAAAAGAGTCCTTATACGTAGATACACGATTTCCCAATTGAATTTGGACTTCCATAAAATTCCAAACACGATAGGCTAGATTTTCCTTTTGAGTTATTTTTATACCAATCATACGTTGCCAAGTGTCCTTGCGAATTCCAAATTGAATTTGGTTCTTTTTTTTTTTTCTTTTCCTATTCTTTTTTAAAACAACCATACGTCGCCAAGTGTCCACGCGAATCCCAAATTGAATTTGGTTTCTTTTTTTTTTATATATCTTTTCCTATTCTCTTTAAACCAATCATACGTTGCCAAGTGTCCTCACCAAAACGCTCGTTTCACAAAACTCAAAAAAGGCATATTTCGGCCAATAAAAAGCGAGGATTTCCTCACCATTCAACATGGGAGCTTTATTTGTCTAAGCCTTTAAGTCTTTAGATATCTAGCACGGCGCTTTGCTTGAAATGTGAGTAAAGTATATCAATTTCATCTTTTTCTTTTCATTTTCTTTTCCTTTCTTTTTTTTGTAGTTTTCAACTTGACGAAGACAAATTCATCACAATTTCAATTATTTTTTCATTTGATATTTTCAATTTCTTGGAGTCATGGTGGGTGCTTCTTAAACACGGACTGGGGAAAAAAAAAAGGAAACTGATTATTGAGTACCAACACATGAATCAATGAAAGTGACTATTATTCACATGGCTAAAGAGACTTATATGGTACCTGCGTTGAAAAAAGAATGAATCCAATAATTTCAATGACTCATCTCAACTTTTTTTTTTTCAATTTCAATTTTGTAAAATGGTTTCACACGGTGAGAGTGCACAAATCACTATAACTAGTTGGTAGCAGCTCGTTCAAATTTTAGTTTAAGGATACAACTTAATTAAACAAGGATTAGTGGTTATTTGGATTCGGAAAATGGGTCATTTGTCCAAATATTTTTAAAACATGGTTCTAATGGACAAGTAAAAATTAGTCTGGGTGAAATGGACACCAAAAAAATAGTAAGAATGAAACCTGATTCATTACAATTAAACAAAAAGAGCGAGGATTTAAATCCTGATGCATCCAGTGTAAATTAAAAATAAGAAAAAGTATTTGAAAATGAGTAGGATGAAACTGTTCTTCATCTTGGCTATTTTTACTTTCTCATCCATTTAAAGAGTATCAAATTTTACATGTTTTTTTCACCGAGACATTATCGTTATTGGATTAATTGATCAATTTTGTGATTTGGTTTAAAGTTTGTGTTGTTAGTAAAGACATCGGTGTAGTATTACGCACCTGGGAATGATACCTTTGGGTGTGCATGCTCCATCTGTCGATACAATTACACGACTGTTTAGTAAAAGTTATAAACCAAATGAAAAATAAGAGTGTTTAGTTTGGTCCGTTTGGATTTGAGATGGATGGATTCATTGCAAATCACATCTTAATGTGTACAGTACTTGGCCTTCCTAGGTTTTGGCAGCGTACAAGCTAAAAGATCCTTGCAAATCTATACAATCAGTTTCATTTATGGGTTATTAATGCACTAGTAATTCTCTGTCAGTATATATATTTACCGCCCTAATATGAATTATAGACTTGTGGTCCAAACATTTGAGGCACACAAATGAATTATGAAACAATGTATCTATCGGATCCGAGTACACATGGGAAATGCTTTCATGGTAATCAATCAACAAACAAAATTTAGCTATGTATTAGTACATTTCATTTGGGTATAGTTTTATTATCTTAAGATCTAAATCCCAACGGTTGATATTTAACCTTATTAAAAACTAGGGGTGGCACTTGGCAGTGTCCAGAGTCCAAATGATGTCACTCGCATTATGAGTTTCTGTTTTGAGGAGAACATAGAGATATGCAAGTGGATAATAATAGATGGGAGTGGAACCTAAAAGTAGCCAACTAGTAGTAGTCTAGTACATTTTCTTTGTGAATTCGCATTCCAACAACAAGTTCTAACCACAATTTTCAAAGGTGCAGGGAAACAAAGTAAGAATGCGACATTTACCAAAACAGTACGATAAGGCTAGTGTCAAGTGACTTAATTGTCATCTGTTATTACTTCTCCATCCATCACTCGGATTTACAAATATTAAGCCACCACAGCATCATAATACCAAGTGAAATATATCAAAGACCAAACTGCGCCCTATAATCGAATTTACATTAAAAATACTATCTAAGCATGTTTGTTGTTATATGTATACCTCAAAAAATCTAGTAATCGGAAGTGTCATTTTAAAAATGCGTACAGAATGCCCTCACTGTCGATATATGTGCATCAAGCACATAGTTTAGGTTCAGTTAGTAAACTGAAAACTTAATATATTGCATATAAGAAATTAGTTGATCACAACCCAATTCATCCAATGGTTTCCTTAGCTCAATAATTTATGTAGTTGCAGAAATCACTTTCTATACTTGTAACAAAAATGACATGATGCTCATGGGTCCTCTAAATAAAGTCTTTCTACTTCTAACAAAAAACGGTAAAAGCTTATTTTTCTTTTTTCGTTGTAGTTTTCCAGCTACACCAAAATTTTGGTTTTTTGATTTGGAATTTTCAACTTAAAAGAATCATGCTATATAGCTAGGGTGAGTGCGTTCTCTCTTTTGCAGCACGCGGAGTACATTTTTTTCTTTTATTTTTGAATGATAAAATCGTCGTACTATTAACAAGCAATAAGATGTTGGCGTGTTCTCTCTGATATTTACCACCTAAGATCATCCAGGATTAGTGGTCGTTCGCGTTTGTGTATTCTTCCAAAACACTTAAGATATCAGAATACTTTTACGTACCTGGGAATGATGCCTTCCAATGAAGCGTTAGCCACGTAACTGAAAATTCCAAGAGCACTCCATCTATTGATACAACTACGCAAATGCTTGTAACCAACCCTCAATATGCAAGAAGAAGAAGGTCAGGGGTCACGATACAGTTACAGGATGGATGCTGCAAGTTTCAAGACCACGTATTTAAATTTTAAAAACAAATTATAGAGGGAGTTTCACAATTGACGGCAAAAAGGAACACCTGAGCTTACCCGTCTTTAAGACTAAGAGGATCGCTTTCCTGTAAAGAAAGCTTCCATGCTAGTCGAGGATGTAGGGAATTCAACAACAGATGCCCCATAATTGAATATACTTCGTTATACATAACAGTGATCATAACATATACAGGTAGGGGTGTGCATACAATGGAATCATGGATTTCATCCGCAACCGTCCGCAAAATTGCGGGTGAAAGCCAATCCGCAAAAGTTTATGGGCCGGTCACGGATGAATTCTCAAATCCGCAAGTTTTAGCGGTTTTATAAATCCGCGGATTTATCCGCACCGTAATCTGTGAGACAAATAGTATGGTTAGTTAACTTCTGGTGGCGAACACGAAATGTCGATTAATTAAAAAAAAAATTGATTTTCCTAAATATCTTTATAGTTTCATTTGCAGAAGTGTTTCTCGGAACAATTTCTTTCATGAGTCTCACTTTCAAGTAATAATAAACTCCTTGGAAGTTTCTCTCCGTTTATCAACCATTGAGATAGCTTCACCTCTTAACTACCTTAGTCTCTCGGGTTCTCGCCAAACCACTTTCTTAAATGATTTTCATTTTCATTTTCATAGTTGTTCTTCTTCTTTATGATAAGAAAATTCATGAAAATTAACATTAGTAATTCGACTGAAGATGCACTTGTAGGGTTGCAACCGATTTCAGATGCGTCTGTTAGTAATATCATTGCAAGTACTACTACCGCAATGTTTTACTTATTTTCTTTCTTCTTTTTTTTTTTATTTTTTTACTAAATCAATGTTAATCCGCATCCGGTCCGTACAACAGGCCGATCCGAAAGAGGTCAAATCCGGGTAATTGGACCGGTTACGGTTCAATTTTCCAAATCCGTAATTTTGACGGGTTGGTTACGGATGACCCCTAATCTGCAACCGTCCGTCCGTTACACACCCCATATACAGGACATCTGATGACCTAATTTTGTTTCTACACAAGATCCATGATCATGGACTTTCAGGTTTCTCTCTCTACGAGAGTCCTTATTTATTTCTTAGCCCAAGCCCAGTCATTCTGAATCCAGCTAACAATTAAAATTGATAATAAATCAAATAACTAATTAATATAAGAGGCACTTACGAGAGTCCTTATTTATTTCTTAGCCCAAGCCCAGTCATTCTGAATCCAGCTAACAATTAAAATTGATAATAAATCAAATAACTAATTAATATAAGAGGTCTTGTAAAAGAAGATGGAGACAA
>JAJJWW010019502.1:0-13804 GCA_023531295.1 Papaver armeniacum
GATGATAGGTGTCTAAAACACCTAATTTACTATCTAGTAGTTATGCTTTCTTTGCTATTTTTCCTCGTGAATTATGTATTTTACGCGTGTTTTTGAGTTATTAGGTACTGGAGTCACACTGGATGAAAAGATGGAGAAATCACCTAATTTGAGCCAAAGGGCGAAATTGTCATTTCTAGTGGCGAACACTATCCTGGAGCCCACTCAAGGTTAAGGGGCAACTCTATTTGGAGGAGTGCTAAACACAGCTCAAGTCGAGGTTAAGGGGAGGCCAAATGGTTAGCCCTTATCCTATTGCATGGGGTGTCAATAACAGTCCCATGGTTTTAACCCTAAATCTAGTCGAGAGAAGCCATTTTTCTTCCCCAATTTCTCCTCTTATCTATGTCTCTCTGCTGCTGTGACAAATCCAAAGAAGAAATCGAGATTGGATCTGAGATAGAGATGGGAATATGCTATGATGACTATAGGGCTTTGCTGTGATTCGATATGGACTGGTAAAAGAGGAAGAGTTGATGAATTTCATTTGGAGTTAGGGTTTGTTGAGAAGAAATGGAGAAATTAGGGGTTTGAGGAGATTGAGTTGTGAATTTAAGCTTTGTTGGAATTATGAAGAATGGGTATTCGTGTTTAGTGAACTAGTGATGTTCTGTGTTGATTGATAATAGCTTGTGGTTTTGAATCGATCAGTGTGGCTAGACTGAGATGGTTGCTGCTTGGATGAGGATTAGAACGGGTTTGCTTTAGTTTTGCCTGAACAGAGTTTGCTTACCCGAAAATCAGTGGAGAAGATTGTCGCCATTGATAATGGTCGGTCATGAGAAAGGAGATTGAAGTGTTACTCCGTAGCTAGAATGAACTAAATGATTATGATTAATAGGTTGTGATTGAATGTGTTGAACATCGATTTGCAGTGAAAAGCAAGAGTCGGAGCTCGGGTTTGGCTATGACTGGTGGAGAGATATGAACCCTAACATGGAATGAAGATGGTTCGACGGCGGCGAGGATTGATGGATCTTCGCAGCTAGGATTTCTGAGCATCGACAGGTGACGATGGAACAATGAGATGGCCTCGAGCATGGTGTTGCCATTGTCCGGTGAATTTGCGAAGTGAACTAGGTGCAGAGTCGAGATTACAGGATTGATAGTTCGCGGCAAGAGTTAGCTGATTGTTGTTCGTATTGGAGCATGATGCATTTGTGGCGAAAAGAAAGAGCAAGTGAATTGCAGTGGTGTTTTGAGCCGGGAAGAGTACCATGAGGAGTTGTAGTGCAGTAGCGAAAAGAGCAGTGCGCAGTTCAAGAAGGCGATGCTCAGGAGGCAACAGAATTGCAGAATGCACAGAGCCGAGCTTGTGGACCGTCGGCGGTTTCGAATGAATCTGGGTTTGCGTGAAGATAGCTGCAACTCATTTAACATTTGAGAGGAATTGAAGCCGCCGCTGTGAATTAGAGAAGTTTCAAGCTCGGCTAGGTTTGTGTATATGAATGATGTATTCGTGGGACCTAGGTCATGGAGGTGGAGAGTCGATGGCAATGAAAATGGTTATGCAATGGGTGGTTGAAATGCTGCTGTGGAATTGCAACTGATGGAGCAGTAGCAAAGCCGTAGATTATGTGAAGCTCAAGAAGATAAGGTGCATTTAAGGAGGGGGTGTTGCAATCGGCTCACTGAGCTGGGTCGCAGTGTCAATGGTGGAGTCGCGGCCGCATAGCTGAGAATGGTCAGTGTTTGGAGTCAGTTGTGAATGGTTCTTACTTTAGATGAATGTCTAGGACAAGTCAAATTGCAGATGGCATTGCCTCGATTGGAGCAAAGAGTGCTTGCAAGTGCGAGTGGTGTCGAGTAAGCACCGAGGCAGCAGGTGATGCAGTGCAGATACAGAAATGGAGATCATAGGTGACTCGAATGTGTTGAGAATGAAGAAATGGCAGTAGAAGGAATGATGCACAATGATCAGAAATGCATAGCTCAAGATGGTCGTGAAGAAGTCTTGCAGGTGATAGCCATCATGGTCGGGAGAGATGCAGGAAGTGCATGGCCATCTTGGCCGTGACTACTTTGGCATGTGCAAAGTGGCTCAGCTAGACTCAGCCAATCGACTCAAGAATCGACTTCTGCTCTGATTCAAGACTTAGACCTTGACCCGGTCACCGCTAATGCACTCGTTAGTCAATGACTTAGTATAACTGAATCTTGACTTGAATATTCCATCAACAGAGGTGTATTTTCGTGTGAGTCATGCAGCAAATTCCGGACAAATTTCGCCACAATCCCAAGCTTTCCAGGCGATCTACTTTAGGCGAATTTTCACATGGGTTTTTCTCACACATGGGCTTGGTGGACCACTTGGAGATGGATTTTGAGAAGACCTAATATTGGAAGGAGTATCCTTTATGGAAATTTGAAAAACATATAAAAGAGAGGACTTTTATTATATCTATTATTCTTTTTGCCTCTACTTTGTTCTAGGGTTTAGAAACATGAAACTTCTCTTTCTTCTTGTTATGAACTCCATGAATATGAGCTAGAGTTTTTATTATTGGTTATGGAATAAGTTGGATTTCCAAATATGGGTTTTAATTCAATAAATTAGTTTTGTCTCCATATTATCGTTTATGATTCACCATTAATATTGTTACATGATTTGAATGCTTGTTAGTCGAGTCGCGAATCGATTGAGTTTGTTTTCATCTCTATTGCTAGATTAGGGTTATTATACGCAAAAGTGATAATTCCGGATTGCAAGTAACATAAATATGATTATAGTTTGTAGTGATATATTCTTATGATCATATGTGAACCATAACCTTTGTTAAATCAGATTAGTGCGCTTTCCACGTTCGATTGCTTTGATTGGCCTGATTTCATGAACCTAATGCATCTAGGGAATTAAACTTGATTAGTGCTTTTACACGTTAGGTTGTTCCTTTAGGTAGAATTCATATTCGCATCTTTTAATGTGTTTGTTGATGACATGAGGAGATTTACTGGATATACTTGCGATCAAGGTATTCTAGTGGTCTTTGATAAAAGTTGAGATTAAAATATCAATTCTAGTTATTGTGGTGAAACCATGTTTGTGATTGAAGACGCAAATCCATGACCAATACTCTTCTTATCCTTGATTCAATTTGTTTGCTTATTTCTTTATTTGCTTTTATTTAGTTTATTATAATCACAAAACTCCACGTGTTATTTATGGGAACCTAAACAATTTGACAACCTAGACCTCTCTGTAGGATCGATCCTTTCTTGCCCTTGTTATATTTATATTTTGAGTAGTAAGAAAGTGTAATTTATTTTTGACGCTTACGATCGCGATCAGATTTGAGCGCTCATTTCGGGAGGCAGCAGTTGTTAATTGTTTTTGGTTTCTTATTTTTGTTTTTAGTTTTGTTTTATTTTTCTTATTTTTCTGGGTTTTAACCTTGGTTTGAGAATTTTATTTCGAGTGCTTGTTTCTCATGGAAGGAGCATACTACATGGATGGATACGGTCAACAACCTCAACAATATGACAACTACCAATTCCATGGGTATAATCAAACAAATTCATCAGCTATGACCAATATTCCATGGAACCTTATGGTTTTCCTCAACAACCTTATTAGCAACACTAAATTCAGCGAGGAACAATCTTATATTGACTATGATAGTGACAGTGATTATGAGCTACATTGCTTGAAACAACTCATGGTGACATCTCCGAGGAGTCTTTTGGGATCAAGATGAAGATGAAGAGGAATATGATGACACTTGTGTAGTTTACTCGAGCATTGATCTCTAATAATGATCAAGAGCCTATTCAAATGGTGGAGCTTCGAGGATGATGCATTTTCGAGTGTTCTAGAAAAGTTTCTTATAATAAAATTTGGATCCGCAAAAGAGTATGTGCCTTACAACAAAGAGGAGTATGTTGAGAATGAAACCGCTTTGACCAATATTGTGGAAGACCCAATTGAGCTTGCAAATGAATGTAATGATGATGTTTATGTGAGACTTTAGTTCTTTATGAAACGGACGAAGACAATGGTTGCAAGGTTTGATAGAGGGACCATGATACAGAAGAGGTGAATAATTCACTTGAGTTTTTCAAGGATGAAAGAGGATTCCGTGATACAAGAGATTGTGAAGGTTTTATCTAACCCTTTGCCTATTATTTCTTCTCCTTTACCTCTATTTGGTTTGAATGTATGTGTTTGAGAACTTTATTCAATAATTTTGTTTCTCGATTCCCTCCATTAGAGATACTCGATTCTCCTTACTATGCAGGTTTTGGACAAGAAACAGGAAGATACGAGCTCTATATTCTTTATGCACTTCCAAGTGTGTGGACAAGAATAAGTGGGGGAAACTTTTACTCGGTTCATAGCTTCACTTTTGCTTTATTGTACTAATATTTTGTGAAGCTAGTGTTTTTGCAAAACAGGTTCTATGAAGGATCCTCAACTTTTGATTGCCAAGATATGGGGAATGAATCTTGTAAGGATATATCTGGTGTGACTTTAAACTAAGCGCTTAATGGATAATCACCGGTTTGTATCTCTTATCTTTTAATTTTTTCTTTTCTTGTTTTATTTTTTCTTATCGCATATTGTTATAAGATTTCCCAACTTGACTTTCTTTTGACGGTTCTAATTTCCACATTGAGGAAAATGCAAGGATTTAAGTGTGGGAGTGAGACATTTACGTTAAATTTTTCAAATTTTTCAACTTTTTTGTAGACAATAGTGAATAAAAACTCAACCTGTGGTTAGTTTAGAGTCACATACATACATGTCGCTAAGATTACATATAGAGAATCTCACAATAGTGACTGAACTTAGAGACGACGAGAGAACATGATCGGGTTTCTTAATTGTATGATTAAAGTTGATTTAACCATGTCCGGTGGCAAATAAAGGTGTGAATTTGAATTTATTGTATAGTGATCCCTATAGTGGAGACTACCCATGTTACATAATGAGAGGCACCGACCAGTTCAATTCTTTGTCCGTCTAAATATGTGCTTTAGAGTGCGTGTCACCGTACGTAAATAAGGGGACAGAGCTGTCCATTTTCCCACCATTAAGCACTATTTTGATCTCTTGAGTCACTATTTTATTTCAACCATGTTGGTGACATCGAATTGTAACTTACATACCACTTGTGATCTTGTTCATTAGCACCATCTACCTTATCTCTCTCTACACCAACAAGTCCATGTAAAACACCATCTGTCATCAGCAAGGAGCATCACAAATTCGAAGGAAAGTTGAACACGTTCGAGGTTTACAAGCAACATACGAGAGCGAATATTATTAAGATGAGATTTCGAGAAGTTTATGATATCAAGACATACAAGTTGTGAAGATTCGAGTGGTAAAGTACTTACACCATGGCCTTTGTATTTATTTTTCTCTTGTCTCTCAAAAAAAATAAATAAATAAATAAATAAATAAAATAAAAAAAAATAAAAATAAAAAACGAAAATGAAAATGGACTAGATGTTTGTTTCGATGTTACTGAGTCTCACCCTTCACGGTGGTATCCGTGTTTTTTGCTGTGTCGTGCATTATCCGCTGATTCTTCGCAAACGCAAAGCAAATATCTGACAACGCACCGCTCACGGATATGGATTCGGCATTTTGGCTTTCACTACCCTTGGGGAACTAGAGGAAGACACTATTAGTTTTCTTAAAAGATTGAAAAATTGTGTTACTGAATTTGATGCTGTACGGCCAGCAGTAGAAGTTTCCTTTTTCAGGCGTTAGGTATTGCCATTTCAAAAGGGGCCTTGCCGGCTTATTTTGCTAGGTTAAGAGCCAACTTTAAGGGCTCTTCTATAGACGATATATATGATATGATATAGATTATTATTTTTGTTGGTATAAATAAAATAATAATAAAAGATAAATTAACAGAAAAAATTAAAAATGAAAAAAAAATAAAAAAACGAAAATAAAAAAATAAAAAAAAAAAAAGACAAGAGAAAAATGTTTAGGTTTGTTAATAGTTTTTATTTTGTATTTGTTTTATTTAGCACAATTCTATCATTTAGGTATGGTTTTGGCTGACACCGGCGATCGAAACTGGGTTTTTCCCTGTTTATCATGGTTTTCATCCGTATTTTCGTTTTTGATCCTTTGTTTTCGTTTTTGTAATCTAGACTACGTTTCGCATCTAGATTCTTTAACGTTTTGTTTTGTTTTCCTTTATAATTTTCTTCTTTGGGGTTTTACCTCTTTTTTTTTTTTATAGGTTTTGCAATCTTCAATGCAAGAGGCATACCGAGCTTCATCTTTCGTTTATTCAAGTCATTACCCAATCCCACTCACAATATAGCTTCTAGTAGTTCCTTGCAAGGTCCATGTTCATCATTTCTGATCATTTGCTATCGATGGCTTTGCGATGCCCTTACAAGGATTTAGATGGTTATTGCTGACGGTGTGAAACGCGTAGGTATGCCAAGGGGTACTTCATTCATCTCAGAAAGAATTCTTCTCCACCGATAACCAAAGCACATGTAGAAATCCGTTTCACCGGGGATCCTCATGTATACATTGCTGGAAATAGACTCGATGCTTTTACGATTTGGCTTTGTGGTAAGTGCATGCAAATTCACGCTTGGAAGATGCCGTGCAAAGGTCGAAGGTACAAGTCACGAGATATCATTATAGGCCTCAAGACCCAGAAGTTTCTTATTCATGGCACATTAAACTCGCAACGATAAAGTTGGAGAGTGTTCATCTGTTGGGAGAATCCTCGGAAGGTTTAGGTCTTTTAACCAGAGTGCAGGTGATTGGACAGGAAAGCAGGTATGTTCCGAGTTTGTCTCCACGCGATTTACTCAATGTTGCCTTTCAAAGATTGGGCCATAAATGTCTCGTCTATCCCTCATCAATGTAGACTCTCCTTCTCACGAGTTCTGAAAAACTTGTTTGGACAAGGTTTAGCTAGTCCGGCCAATGTCTCTTTTCGGATTCAGCTCATTCTTTTGCCTCGTTTGCACTTTGTTCGTGATCTCCTAAGAACCTGACCGGGTCGAGATCCTAAGAGAAAACGCTCTGTGTAGCAGCCTATTCAAATAGCCCCTACCGAATTCGAGGAGCCCAATGGTTGTTATACCTTGCTTGACAAATTGTTGAAATTGCCAATTCACAACCAAGCTTCAAAAACGTGATGATTTTTCTACTACACAAGACGGGAAAAGAAGCATGATTGTGGAACTATAATTGCCCCTGGGATGAGAATACTTTAATTGAATTGGTACCCAAACACCCTTCGGCTCCTCTTCCCTCTATTCCATCCGAGGCGCTCGCCATGACCCCATCATGGTTGATTCGAAAGCGGTTCTTGGAGCCATCAAGAGTTTTCCAAAAGGCACGTTCCTGCGGACGCGATGGCTTGCGCGTCAGATCTTATCGACGCGTTTTAAGGACAAGAAGCTAGCATGGGGGGATGAGTTGCCGATGTCCATTAAACAGTGGTTGTCAACCTTTGGTTGGCAGGCCAATGCCCTAATGTTTTAGCGACACATTGCTAGCGCACCACTTACGCCTTTGCTCAAGCCCTAGGGAGGCCCCTTGCACTTATCGGGGAACTATTTGGCGTCGATTGGTCTCTAAGGTGGCCGCTTTCCTATTGGGAAGACTATGTCGTCTTATTTAGGAGATCATCAATTTGGTGTTGGGTGCCAGCTGGAGGCGAGGGTATATTACATGCCGTGAAATGGGGCCGGAGCCGAGGTCGATTCGTCAAGATGTCATCGTTGCTTATCGACTCACTAATGCGTCTTCAACATGGTGCGATCTCATCTTATCAAGGAGGTTCGACTTCGTGGCCCAGTGTATTTCTCGGTGGGTTGAATTTTGTTATGCCAAGCCGGCCGACTTTATTATGATCAATATATTTTGTCCTCTCGTTTGGTGTTCAACAAGGCGAATTCTCCCTGGTCCCCTTTTGTTTGCTCTTACACTTCATCCCCTTGTGAAGCTCTATAGCCGGCTCGTTGTACACTTGATTTGCATGCTTGGTATCTTGATGATGGTACGATTATTGGAGACATCGAGGGGTGTCCAAGGCTTGGAGCATAATGCAGGCCGAGGGTCCGAGTAGGGTCTACACCTTAATATAAAGAAGACTGAAGTCTTTTGGCCCCCTCTCGTTGATCCTTCGTAGGCTTAGATGAAGGTGTTTTCCCCATCGATATTGGTAGACCCGTGAATGGTGTCAAACTTTGGGGGGGGGTCAGGAGTCCGGACTTGAATTTCATGAGTGACATGGTGGCCGAGTAGGGTGAACAAGACTATTCAACTTATGAACTCTATCAAAAACTCAAGGATCCTCAAAGTGAGATGTTGTTGCTTCGCACCTGCGCGGTGCATCTCGACTATATTTTGCAATGCGTACTCACCAATCCCGCCGTCCTCGCAACAAGCTTCTCTTCAATATGACGACCATTTACTCAAGTATTTAAGACTTAATTACCGGTGACGAGCCGGTTTTGGGCCCTTGCAACAGATTGGCTACCTTGCCTATCAAGGATGGTGGGCTTGGTATTTACACTATGGCAGACACTCGACTTATGTTACCTTGCCTCTCGAGTCGACTAATCTTGGCATGTAAGGTGATACTTGTTAGCTTATTCTCACCGATAGTGGCTCGCGCATCAACTCGCTCTTCGTAACTTCACTCCAAAGTGTGGTTTGCCTTCTACTTAATGTCGATACACGCCCCTTCCATGAACTCTTTCAAATACTATTTTGATGCGGTTAAGAAGCAAATCCTTCAATTTTCCTTTGTCTAAGAGACTCCCCTATTTTGTGGCAATGTAACCGGTTAAGCATGCACAAGATTATCTTTTGGCTGTCCCCATTAGTGGATTAGATCAATGCCTTGGGCCTAGACAAGATTCGTAGGCAGGTTGTTTTGCTATCGACTTGGTATTCCCTTGTTTAGTGAGGACGATCTTTGCTCTATTTGTAATAAGCCTATGGATATTTTTGTGACCATGCCCTCCATTGTTCCAAAGATGTGGGTATCAAGTTTCGTCATGACCTTGCTCGTGATGTAATTGTGGATATTTGTTACAAAGCTAGTGTACCTGTGCGTAAAGAAGTTGATTTGGGCCTTTTTTGTCCGATGCTAACAAGGACTTACGTCAATGGATATCCTTGTCCTTAAATCGGGAAAATGGACAAGATGTGTGCATGGACGTCACCGGCGATCTCCGTTTATCGGGAGGGGGTCCGCACTTCGGTTCGAGGTCAAGCCATCTCGAAAGCTAGTCATGCGCGTAAACGTACTAAGTATTTGGAGGTATGTGCCTCACATGGGTATGGTTTGGGGTTTTAGCCTTCACCACCTTGGGAGAGCTTGGTGATGACACTTTATTTGTTTTTTCAAGCGTTTGAAGAATTGTTTAGTTAGCAATGACGTGTAGCGTTTTGGTAGTTTTATTTTTTCATAGACTAGGTGTAGCTATTCCAAAAGGAGTTGGTGCCCACTTTGTTGCCTTCGATTCAATAAAATACTGTACGATTCTCGTTAATAGATGATATTAATTTAAAGTAAAAAATTAAAAAAAAAAAAAAAAAAAAAAAAAAAAAAATGAAAAAAAAAAAAAAAAAAGAAGAAGATTTGTTTTGGGTTTGTATGGTTTGTTTAGTTTTGTATTCTTTTCAATAAAGCCAATGGAAAGAAGGAATATCTATAATGAAGTTTCAAGCGACAAGGAATTAAAGGAAATAATCATATTGTCGAGATTCTACTAAGTTCAAGAGTTATCATCAGAGTTGAAGACCGAAGACGAAGATGAAGACACCGACAGAAGACCAAGACGTTTCTATGGATCTTTGTAGGAGAGTGGTGCTAAGCACGCCGAGCAGATAACGAGGTAAGTAAGCATATTCCCACCTTCGTTAAATGGTTGATTTTCGAAGAGATCGGAAAAATGGGTTTTCAAAAATATATAAAAGATGTGGGTTTTCAAAATATTTCGGAGAGGTTTTGCCTTTCCCTACCATTCAACGTGTCTCAGATTCTCTCTTCATTCCAACCTGACACATGTGTGACCCATAAAAGTCGTTTATTATTGAGAGCAATATCATAAAACCCTTTCTTGTAGGCGAGTCAAGACTTTTGATCACTCCAACCCAATTTTTAGTCGAGAAGGGATGGTTACTTCTCTCTCAACTTTTAAGAATGAGATCAGTGTTCATTTATGTGTCTAACTTCTTATGACTAGTGTGCAGAATCTCTATGTCTTCTTAGCACTTGGATGCTATCATTACGGAGAACTAGTAAGTTGGAAAAGAAGGCTTTGTGGGTATATCTCTAGTAAACCCTCACGAGACTATAACTCGTCCACTAGGGACACCTAGGGGTTTAAAGGCTTGTTATTTATCTAAAAGTGACCGTAGCCTCGACGACACTGGGTTGTTGTATTTTAGTTTTGTTTGATTTGCTCGAGACTAGCAAAGTCTAAGTGTGGGGGAATCGATAGGTGTCTAAAACACCTAATTTACTATATAGTAGTTATGCTTTCTTTGCTATTTTTTTTCCTGTGAATTATGTATTTTACGCGTGTTTTTTGAGTTATTAGGTACCTCCGGGAGTCGCACGGATGAAAAGATGGAGAAAATCACCTAATTTGAGCCAAAGGGCGAAATTGTCATTTCTGGCGGAACACTATCTGGGAGCCCGGTTAAGGTTAAGGGGCAACTCTATTTGGAGGAGTGCTAAATACAAATAAGCCGAGGTTAAGGGGAGGCCAAATGGTTAGCCCTTATCCTATTGCATGGGGTGTCAATACTTGATCCATGGTTTCAACCTAAATCTAGTCGAGAGAAGCCATTTTTCTTCCCAATTTTCTTCTCTTATCTATGTCTCTGCTGTCGTGACGTCAAAGAAGAAATCGAGATTGGATCCGAGACAGAGAGGGAATATCTTTTGATTATTTCTGGGGCTTTCTTTTGTGATTCGATAGGTAGGAAAAGAGGAAAGAGTTGATGAATTTCATTTGAGTTAGGTTTGTTGAGAAGAAATGGAGAAATTAGGGTTTAGGAGGAGATTGGGTTGCTTGAATTTAAGCTTTATTGGAATTATGAAAGAATAGGTGTTCGTGTTTAGTGAATCATGGATGTTCGTATTTGATTGAGCACGTTTCGGGGTTTAGATCAGCAGAGTGCTAGACTGAGATGGATGCTGCCGGACGAGGATTAGAACAGGTTTTGCTTTGATTTTGCGACAGTTTGCCGGAAACTCATGAGAAGATTCTTTGCCATTATTAATAGATTTAGTTGTGAGAAAGGAGATTGAAGTATTACTCCGAGCTATGATAACCAAATGATTATTATTGATTTTGGGTTGTTAGAATGTGTTCAACATCGAGTTTTGCAGAAAAAAGAAGAAAGTCGAGCTCAAGTTTGCCACGACCAAAGTGGAGAGATATGAACCTAAGATGGAATGAAGATGGTTGATCATAAGCTGAGGATTGATGGATCTTGCGGGTGGGATTTCTCAGGCAAAGTAAATGATTTGATGGAACAATGAGATGTCCTCTAGCATGGTGTTGCCATTGTCAAAGGAATTTGCGAAGGAACTAGTGCGTGAGATTTACAGGGTTGATAGTTCCAGCAAAGGAGCAGCCCAGTTATTGTTAGTATTGGAGCATGATGCATTTGGCGAAAAGAAAGAAGCGGTAGAATCGCGGTGGGTTTTGAAATGGGAAGAGTACCAATGAGAGTTCAGGAATGTGGCGAGAAAAGAGCATGCTTGTGATTCAAGAAAGCATACTCGGAGGAGCTATAATTGCGGTACCACAGAGCTGAGCTTTGGATTTGCTAGGTTTCGAATGAATCTAGGTTTTGCGTGAAGATATTTGGTCATGTAACATTTGAGAGGAATCGAAGCCGCTACTGCGAATTAGAGAAGTTTAAGCTGCGGTTAGGGTTTGTGTATATGAATGATGTATTGCTGTGGGACTGAAGCTGTGAGGTGGAGAGTCAGATGGCAATGAAAATGGTTATGCAATGGGTGGTTGAAATGCTTGCCAGAGGAATTGTACAGTGATGGAAGCGTAGGCAAGGCGTAGATTATGTAAGCTCAAGAAGATAAGGTGCGATTTAAGGAGGGGTGTTATCTGCACTCGCCTCGTTGGAGTCGCAGTGTCAATGGTGGAGTCGCGGCTGCATAGCCGAGAATGGCTCGGTGTTTGGAGCTGTTGGTGAATGGTTCTTACTTTAGATGAATGTCTAGGACAGGTCAAATTGCAGATGGCATTGGCTCTGATTGGAGCAGTAGTGCTTGCAAGTGCGAGTGGTGTTGAGAAGTACTGAGGCAGGTGGTGATGCATGTGCTAGCAGAAATGGAGATCACAGGTGACTCGAATGTGTTGAGAATGAAGGAAATGGCGAGGAGAAGGAATGATGCACAATGATTTGAAATGCATAGCCAAGATGGTCATGAAGAAGTCTTGCAGAAGTGATAGCCGTCATGGTCAGGAGAGATGCGAGTGGGAAGGCATGGCCATCTTGGCCGTGACTACTTTGGCATGTGCAAAGTACTTTAGACTGGCCATGTTAGACCAAGAACCAGACTCATTGCTTCGATTCGACTTAGACCTTGACCCAGTCCCAACATTAACGACCGTTAGTCAGCGATTAGAGTACTCGAGATCTTGACGCGAATATTCCCATCAGTCAGAGGGTATTTTCGTGGCCTGGCGACAAATTCCGCCACAATCGATTTTCCGGCCATCGACTTTTAGGCAGAATTTTCCCATGGGTTTTCTCACACATGGGCCGGTGGACCACTTGGAGATGGATTTTGAGAAGACCTAATATGGAAGGAGTATCCTTTATGGAAATTTGAAAACATATAAAGAGAGGACTTTTATTATATCTATTATTCTTTTTGCCTACTTTGTTCTAGGGTTTAAACATGAAACTTCTCTTTCTTCTTATTATGAACTCCATGAATATGAGCTAGAGTTTTATTGGTTTATGGAATAAGTTGGATTTCCAAATATGGGTTTTAATTCAATAAATTAATTTTGTCTCCATATTATCGTTTATGATTCACCATTAATATTATTTACATGATTTGAATGCTTGTTAGTCGAGTCGCATCGATTAGGTTTGTTTTCATCTCTATTGCTAGATTAGGTTATTATACGCAAAAGTGATAATTGGGATTGCAAGTAACATAAATATGATTATAGTTTGTAGTGATATATTCTTATGATCATATGTGAACCATAACCTTTGTTAAATCGGATTGAGTGCTTTCCACGTTGATTGCTTTTGATATTGCATTTCTTAGAACCTAATGCATCTGGGGAATTAAACTTGATTAGTGCTTACACGTTAGGTTGTTCCTTTAGGTGAATTCACATATTAACATCTTTTTTAATGTGTTTGTTGATGACATGAGGAGATTCAGGATATACTTGCGATCAAGGTATTCTAGGGTCTTTGATAAAAGTTGATAAATATCAATTTAGTTATTGTGGTGGAAACCATGTTTGTGATTAAGGCAATCCATGACCAATATCTTCTTATCCTTGATTCAATTTGTTTGCTTATTTCTTTATTTGTTTTTATTTAGTTTAGTATAATCACAAAACCCGGTCATATTTATGTGGAACCTAAACAATTTGACAACCTAGACCTCTACGTGGGATCGATCCTTTCTTACCCTTGCTATATTTATATTTTGAGTAGTAAGAAAGTGTAATTTTATTTTGACGCTTACACCGCTGATCAGTAGACTTTCAATTTCACAAGTTTTTCCAAACATTTTGTGGGAATGGTACTACC